>JARFXV010000577.1:0-277500 GCA_031761425.1 Cosmopolites sordidus | reverse complement strand
GGGGTTATTTTAGAAAATATCCTCGGGTGGAAGGTGGGTCGCGTTCTGCGCGTCGCGAACAATATAAAATAAGTTTATATTAAGGAACTGTATTTTATATACAAGAAACATTTCTGAGTGTTCTTTGGCATTTATTTCAGAATTATTTTCGTTTTTAGTCACCAGAAAAATTTCCTTTCTGTAAATATTGCCTGATCTTCCATTTTGTTAGTTTACAAGATGGATCTCCATTTTTTTTTAATAGTGCCCTCTATACATATATGTATGTAATTGATATAAAGTAGGGATGGCAGTTTTATGGCAATTCTAGATCATATAAATTAATATGAACTACATTCCGTAGTGTTTGAAGAAAAAAATCATAGAACTAGTAAGGTCTGTAACGATAATTTTTCCCCCAGAGTGCCTTGTTAGTTGAACTTGGCGATTATTACAAGAATATTATATTTTATTTATAATTTTGATGAAACGTTATGATCTCATCTCCTCTCCATTCTCAATGATTGTCTGGAATGATCTTCAATGCTTCTTTTGAAACCTTTAATGCGAAACACTAAACTTGAAGAGATTTATCACTAAACACCAAATTAGTTTACTTTACCTCTCGACGCGCGTTTCGCTAATCATGTTAACATTATCAGGAGATTATTTAATCTGCCTGCTTAAATCGCCTCCTGATGGCGCTAACATGGTTAGCGAAACGCGCGTCGGGAAAAAGTTATTTGGTGTTTAGTGGTAAATCTCTTTGACTTTCGTGACTGTATAAGTTAAAGGTCTAAAAATGTTTTATGCAGCTGCTGCTAAATGTATGGGAAAATTGAAGAAATTCATCTCGAAGTGGGTGCAGCGATATTAGACAAAAGGTATCGGTGATTTGGTGAAAGGTGTCTCGATAGCTAACTTTTCTTTATAGGAACTTTCAGCATAGACTTGCTCGCATCGCTAAAGGCTGAAAATCAGCAGGACGCAGAGGCCAAGGAGACTTCTATGCACTTGGAATACTATTAAGAACTGGGATAGGCAAGGAAAAATAAAAATAAAAAAAAGGAAGTTAAAGAAGCGATGAAGGTAGAAACGCGAAGGATATTGAATGAGGTCAATCTTGCAAAGTTTATGGAGTCGAAGGACACCTACTTTAAAAATTTAAAAGAGAGGCAAAGTGATTTCCAAAAATATTTACAAAAGTAAGTTAAACCAAAATACATTTTTAAACATTCATGTGGATTAAAATCTTAATAAAAATCGATAAGATATAGATTCGATTACCAATTTGGAGATAAAGCACAAAGTAATCATATATGAAAAGTCTTAAGCTTATGAAAGTTTTACATGATAATCTAATTTGTAGATGGTAAAAGAGTGCAGAGATTTGTGGAATGGATTATATGAATATCTCTTGTAAATGAAAGGGTAAAGCAGTGGTCCATGGATCAAAACAAACGTCTGAAGGAAAAATAGAGAAGCAAACCTACTATACAAATAAAAAACAAAGAAAATGGTATATTTCTGTTCTAAATAAAACAAATCAGTTAAAATATTTAGTGTTTTTCAGGAGTTTGGTACATTTCATTTATTGATTGAATATATTCATTTGATTGGGTATGTTTAAACATAGATTAGAAATTTATTATAGACATTGAAGACATTATGGTAGACTGGCAGCAGTTCTAGGATATGATGTGGTACATAGTGGTTTTTTACTGGGTAGGGCCTTATAGATAACTAAAGTTTTAATGCCATTTTGCAAAACAAAGTAATGACTATTTTTTCAAATTAAGCACAAGTTCATTTAGAGTTTAACATTTTGTAGTTTTTTATTAACAGTTTATTATTATTATTATTATTAGAGTTACACTTTATTATTTATTGCCTGAGATGCAAGAAGATATCCTTCTCACCATTAATGCAAGCACAAATGAATTTCCTGTGTTAATATGTAATTTATTGAAATGATCTGATATAAGAGCCATTTTAGCCTTAAAACCTCGCGTTACCAAGATTGCCACTTTTGTTTTATTATATAATTACAGGGAAACACGGAAATTGCTGTAAGGGTAAGCTATACAAGAAGTTCAAGTTTTGTTCAAAAAATGGGGGGGAAAATTAAATTTAGGTCTGACTTCACCATTTTGTCAAACACGTATGTAAAAATTATTTTGCCATTTTGCTGTAATTGTAATTATTACTGTAAAGAATTGAAAGTGAAATGAAATGAACCACATTCACAAAATTCCATTCAGCATTTAACATATTTTTGCTTTAATTAGTAAGTTTCAAGTTAGTCTATAAAAAAAATCCATACAAACGAACATATATAATTATTTTTACTAAATTTAGTTTAGGTTATGCAACTTCAAATACTGTTTAGGAATTGCTCAAAGTGCCACATGATTTTTTTACAAAAATAATTTTTTCTTTTATTCTTTCATATCTTTTATACTTTGTTTTATCCTTTTATACTTTCATTTTACAAGAATATTCTAACTATTGGACTTATATTGCAGCTTCTTAATAGAAATAGTATGGTCGATCTTTGATCATCGTCTACAGTTAACTTTACTGTGATATGATATTATGTGGTGATCCATCAACTTATCAAGACTAATAAAAATTATGTTTTTTTTATAACAAATAATGAAAAGAAAATTATTTGAAAATATTGAAAGCGGCTTAAGAAGATTATGTATTTTCCATAATTATTAAATTTCCAACGTAAGTATCAGAACACCAGTTTTATAAATTTATCTGATACCGTTACCATTAATTGTAGAACTGATTTATTTTGTATCTTAAACATATCATTCTCTTTATTTTTTCCCCGCCTTTCCAGGTAATTATTCCTTATGAATTATATTTATAATTTTAATAATCTCTGTATGTATGCAACCAAACATACGCACATAGCGACTTTACGAATGGCGAAGGTTACAAGTAACTTCTTAAATTTAACAAAGACAGTTTTGTGATTTAACATTAGCTGTGTTTAAACATCCCTTTTTTCAAATAAATTTAGAGCAGTATTAGGACTAATATATGTTGTGGTGCATAGTGAATTTTTAGTGGGTAGGACCTGATATATGGGTAAACTTTTAATGTTTCTTCACATATATTTATAAAAGTGAAATTTAAATACATGAAAATACTTTTAATTCCCTTCAACTGCTACTTCTGTGGTGGCAGAGACATAAAACGGACCCTCTTCAACAAAATTTTGTAGTCTTTTTAGGGTGTCGTTATCATATACGGAGCTAGAGGATAACAATTTTACAATCTCATATTTTGATTCTTTGCACTTCTCTTTGGACTCAATGCTTCGATCCAACAAAAATTCAATCAATCCTGAAAGGCAAAGGTAAAAAATCTCTTTATAGTGGCAAAAAACTATTGTTTAAGTTAACATTAAGTAACCTGTGACAGTTGTTGATTACTTTTATTTAAAATTATATCAATGGTGTTCTGTAGAATATAATTAACTAAAATTATAACCTTGAAAATACTATTTATTTTTCATCTCTTATAATGCCTGTATTTGCAGAGTGACTTTTATATAGTAATTTGCCTTAGTATAATACTCACAACTTATATATTGAATAATAAATACCTGCTGTATTTTTTACTGCTTCCTGCCCCCACATTTGTCCAGATATAGCATTTAAAACACCCAATCCAGCCAGTCTTAAGTCAGGTAATGCATTTTTAGCATAATTTACGATCACATCCATTGGGTTTACATCAATGAAACTATACCACTTTTGTGATATTGAGATAGCTTCAGCATTATTATCTGTGACTCTCAGAAGATTTTCAAAACAGTTCAGTGCACTAACTTTCACTACATTATGTACAGAACCTAGTCTTGATGCTGTTGTCTTTATCATGGTCTCAATTTTGTTACCTGGAATGATTCAATGAACTTTATGAAATAGAGGAGTGTTTTAGCTGAACCTGTTGATTGAAGAGCTATTTTGCCTTCACTTGTTTTTCCTATATCTCCTATAGCATTCAAAGATTGTTCAAGTATTAATTCGTCATCATTAATATATGAAAACATTTTATCAAAGATAATATTATATTTTTTTAATAACTCCTGTGGTTTTTTATGTCCAACAGTCCCAAAAAATCTTAAAATAGCTTAAAAAAAAAAGATAATCACACAAAATATATAAAATGACATTAATGATCAAACCTGGGTAGCATAATGGCATATTAAAACGATCTTCACTCAAGAAAGAAATAATTTTATGCATAGTACCCCTTCTGTCTAAAAAGGCAAATCCATGATCACTTTGTCCTAACTGTGACAATATCTCAATAATATGCCTTTTTATTAAAACGTCTTTATGTTCCAGTTCAAACAAAATTCTTTCAATTAATTTCAGCTCTAGAAATGTCTCAAAACTATAATTGTTTTCTGCTGATATATTTATAATCATCTGGAATTAAACAAATGAACAGAATGTACTATCAGAGTTCTATTACATACTTCATAAACTCCCATGTGAGCATTCCCTGTTTTCAGTGCATCTTCCAGGGAATCTAAAATTTCAGCTGATGTTATTTTTTTAATTCCTGGTACAGTAATTCCTATTGTATATATAATATCAAATGCATCCCTTGATACTACCAAATCATCGTCTTTAAAACAGGACACTATAACCTTTATTAAGGAGGTTTTAGTACACAGAGCATATATTCCATCCTCATTTAAAAGAGATCTTTTTATTTCTTCTAAAGCCATTTGTCTTACTACCGAATTTGGATGTTTTAAAGCTTTTTCCAATTCAATTCCATATCTATTAGGGCTATCTCCTACGGTTAACCTATGAAGATATGACGACAATAGATCACTGTCCACGTAAAGTTCTGTTCTGGAATTATTTAATTACATAATTGTATTAATATTTATAAAATATTTTTGTAAGTGGCAATTTTTAATACAAAAAGGGTGCATTTTTATATAAAAAAGACTTTTAGGAATAAAGACTTTTAGAAAAAAAGACTTTAGACCTAAAAGAAATTTAGGCAATAAAAAAACTTTAAGGTTAACTTACGTGTCGTTCATATTCTTTAAATATAAAATTAACTTCATATTTAGGCAGTTGACAGTTAATGCCACTTGAAGTAACAGAACAGTAAACAGCATTTAATATTTGGAAGGGTACCAGAAATAGGACGAATTAGAATTAAACCGGGAAAAGCTTACTAGTGTAAACTCTAATCACTCGAAAAATACGGTTGATTCTAATATTGGTTCAACTGGAAGAATTAATAGATTATTTTATACCAAAATTACCCATCATCGAATGAACTTAAATATCATGTGAAAAATTCTTTATTTGAAATTAAATACGAAAGATACTAATAAATTACCTTCCCTAAAAAAAATGTTTTCAGATTATTAGTAAACGATTTACCATAATCACCTTTAAACTATAGATCAAAAACTAATTCTAACGCTTCAGAAAAAAGAACTTTATAACCTTGAAATTTTTCTATATTGACTTCATAGATATTCTTTCAATAGACATAAACTAAGGGATTCCCTTGTCTTGGAAAAATCAAAGCGTCACGATTTTGGCATATGTTGGTCTTTTGTTTGGGGAATAGTGAACAAGATTTTGTTACTTCTCATACAGTACCCATTTAACAGAATGACTTCAAACAGTCAATCTAACAGAATGACTTCAAACAGTGATCTACTCCATTTTACCTTTGATTTTCGATGCTTCAGGATCATTTCCAAAATCGCAACGCGTAAAAAATATCTCTCAGGAAGGGCTATGTGATATTGTATTTCTTTAAGTTGGATTAGCTTTATGATTTTGTCACCAAACTCAGAGTGGTCAATATTTAAAATTATTTTTCTGATTATGTTAATTTTAATGCCACTCTTCTTGGATTTAGACCCTGTGCTTCGCTTTTCTGTGGTTAAACTACGTTTTTTCTATATATTCAGTTATTATATGATGACTATTAAGAACAGTATTTTAATTCAGAGAAAAAAAAAATTTTGGTGAGATCACATATGTGAATGACCTTGAAGTTAAAATAACTCTAAATTCTATTTTTTTAAGTCAATTGGATAATTATATGTAATTTAACAGATTCCAAATTGTAGCATAACCTATTATGTTTATAAATTTGTATTTTTATGCATTTGGTTCATAAACATTCTATTTTCTGTCACTAAAAAAACTCCAATTCAAGATGATTTTATTTTCCATCACCATTATTCAAATTTAAACAAAAATAACTTCAAACTGAAATCTCTCATATTCAAGCAAAATTTTCCCTCCCCAGCAACAAATTTCAAAACACTGACCCAATGAATGCACAATTAATCCATACCAGAGACAATTTAAGTGCAGTATGTTAAATGCAGTGTATAAGTGTACAAATATTTACTTATTATACATTGCAACAAAGAGCTGCAGTTTATTTAAACACATTACAATTTGAACTTCACTAGGTCTGATTACAAAGTGTCTTCCATATTTCTATCACAAATTATTTTTCCAGAATAACAGCTCACTTTCACTTAGTGTTTTTTTTTCAGGATAAAACAATTCAGGTTGATTTCGGTATCTCTAGGTAATATGGGGTACCGTTCCGAACTTGTTCATAATCAGGTTCTTCTTCAAATGTACATATTAAAGAGTGATTTTGTTTATAGTGATTACACATTTCCGGAGGTTTAGAACACTGAAACTTGCAAAGTTCACATCTGAACGGTTGTGAGGCTTTACGTTTAGTTACGATATATTTATGAAATTTCGTTCGACAAATCTTTAAATGACTATAGAAGCGTTTTTTAATCCCTACATAACAGTATGGACAGATATTTCTCTTATTAACTTGTACGGAAATCCGTGAAGTTTCCATTTGAAAAAGGAACAAGACTTGGAAAACAGAATTTTAGGTTAACTTTCTGACATTTCGTGATAATAAAGATGGCAGCACAAATAAAATTAATTTTTAACACTATAAAATACCTCAACCTATAGTCCGTACATCGTAAACAAAATATCATTAAATGTATGTTCCTTTACATAAATTAAAAGTTATATTTTAAGAATTAATCTCTAATAATTGGGTTCATTGATTTCTATTATGCAACTAATTAAACACGATTGTTTATTTGGCTGTAGACAATACTAATTAAATCATAAAATAAAAACAGTACACACACTTTATTGAACAAGTATACATATATTTACAAGAGTGAACTTTATACGAAAATACTTTAATTTCCTTCAATTGCTATTTCTGTGGAGGCTTGGACGTAAAACGGACCCTCTTTAACAAAATTTTGTAGCCGTTTTAGGGTGTCGTTATCATATATGGTGCTAGATGATAACAATTTTACAATTTCATATTTTGATTCTTTGCACTCTTTTCTTGACTCAACGCTTCGATCCAACAAAAACTCAATTAACCCTGAAAAACAAATATACAAAATCTATGTACAGTGGTAAATAACTATTTTTTTAAATTAATATTAAGTGACATAAGACACATGTTAATATGTATGTGAATACTTTTATTTAAAATTGTATCAGTGGTTTTCTTTGAACCATGATAAAACTAAATATTCTTCCTCTTTTATAACGTCTTGCTTTTCAGAATCAATTTTTAATGTTAATTTGTCTTAGCATAATAATCACAACTTATATATTGAACCATAAATACCTGCTGTATTTTTTACTGCTTCCTGCCCCCACATATATCCACATATAGCATTTAAAATACCCAGTCCAGCT
Source organism: Cosmopolites sordidus (assembly GCA_031761425.1). NCBI lineage: Eukaryota > Metazoa > Arthropoda > Insecta > Coleoptera > Curculionidae > Cosmopolites > Cosmopolites sordidus. Next base: position 269,740 of record JARFXV010000577.1, on the reverse strand, counting down.
AGTCTCAACTCAGGAAATGGATTTTTAGCATACTTTAAGATCACATCCATTGGGTTTGCATCAATGAAACTATACCACTCTTGTGATATACAGACAGCTTCGTCTTTATTATCTGTGACTCTCAAAAGATTTTCAAAACAGTTCAGTACAGTAACTTTCACTTCAGTACGTAGAGAACCTAATCTTGATGATATTGTCTTTAGCATGGCTTCAGTTTTATTACCTGGAATGATTCAGTGAGGTTTGAGAAATAGGGGAAAGTGTTTTAGCTTAACCTGTTGATTGAAGAGCGATTTTTCCTTCACTTGTTTCTGCTATATGTCCTATAGCATCCAAGGATACTTCAAGCATAGTCATATCATCACCAGTAATATTTAAAAACAGTTTATCAAAGATAATAGTATATTTTCTTAATAATTCCAGTGGTTTTTTATGCCCAATTGTCCCAAAAAACCTTAAAATAGCTTTAAAAAAAAATAAGAATATGCATTGTATAAAATGGCGATAATGATCAAACCTGGGTGACATAGTTCCATATTATAATCATCTTCACTCAATAAAGAAATAAGTTTGTGTAAAATACCCCTTCTGTCTAAAAAGGCATATCCATGATCACTTTGCCCTAACTGTGACAATATCTCAACAATATTAATTTTTATTAAAACATCATTATTTTCAAGTTCAAACAATATCCTTTCAATTAATTTCAGCTCTAAAAATGTCTCAAAACTCAAACTGTTTTGTACAGATATGCTTATAATCATCTGGAAGTAAAAAAAAAATGAACAGAATATCCTATCAGATTTCCATAACCTACTTCATAAACTCTCATGCGAACTAATTCATCTTTTTTCATGGCATCTTCTAGAGAAGCTAAAATTTCAGCTGATGTTATTTTTTTAATTCCTGGTATAGTAATTCCTATTGTATATATAAGATGAAGTGCTTCCCTTGATACTACCAAATCATCATCTTTAAAACAGGACACAATATTCATTATTAAGGAGGTTTTAGTACACAGAGCATATATTCCGTCCTCATTTAAAAGAGATCTTTTTATTTCTTTTAAAGCCATTAGTTTTACTGCCGAAAATGGATGGTTTAAGGCCCTTTCTAATGCACTTCCATATCTATTAGTGCTTTCTCCGAGGTTTAAGTTACCGAGACACAAGGATAGTACATCACAGGCCAAGTTAACTTGTTCTCTGAAATGATTTCATTATTTTTAAAGCTTAAAAACTGGGTTAGGTGTATGACAACACAGCACTTTTGAGGTTAACTTACATGTTATTGTCATTTAGACAGTCAAAAATTAATGCCAGTTGAAGCACGTTTGATATTCTTGAAGCTTCCTCATGGGGCAATGAGCCCAAGTGATCTTTTAACTCATTTAAAGTGGAAACTCGTAGATCTTCCTGTAATAAACTCGTTATTTTATCGGTATACCATTCCTGACCAGACGCCATTATGATAATCTTTGTATGTCATTCTTGGTAAACAAAAATGTTTTAGTTGTTTTACTGGTTGTCTACAGCGTATACATTTGAATGGACTAGGAATTTATAAATAGAACGATATTATAGTTCAAAGTGTGTTTTGTAGCATGTCTAGCACACTAAAGTGGCAATGCTATTAATAGTAATAACCTGATCCATTTGCCGATCGTTTGATGCACATACATCATGGTGCACAGAACAGAATTTCAAAAATTTTGCGAGAAAGCTTTAGCACGTTTACAACCTGAAGATCTAAAAACCTTCAAAGATACCAAAGACGACATATCCAGAATCCAGGTTTTATACGATATAGCCAAACGCATTCCGGTTTTATTGCCGGACGAGAAAACCAAGGAGTTCAGCTTGGCCGAAGTCAGAAAGAATGAAGGAAATAAGTTTTTCGGGAAAAAAGATTATAGGAATGCTTTAAAATGTTATAATGATGGTATTATTCAGTGTCCGCAAGATGAAGGTAGGTGGTTAATTTTATGGGATGTTTATTTTTGTGACTGTCAAGTGTCCCAGTCATTTTATTCCAACGTTAGGGGCAATAGGAAATTATAAATTATAAGAGAGGTATTTTTCAGTCAAGGACAGAGAACTACTAACGATTTTAGTATCAAATCGTAGTGCTACCAACTTTGAGCTACAAAAATATCGTCGGGTTTTAGACGACATAGACTACATAACAGAGATCGGTGACTATCCGACCCATCTTCGCTACAAACTGTGGTTGCGAAAAGGACGTTGCTATGACGAACTCCAGAATCGGAAACTTGCCTTGGAGGCGTACGAGGAAGCCGCCAACAGCTTGAAGCACAGCAATTTGGACGACAAAGCTCAAGGCGCGAAGAGAACCGAGATAGAGACGTGGAGAAAGGAAGGAGGCAAATCGAGCAGACCGAAGCAGACTCAGGAACTGATGCCATCGTTTGGTGAGGTGAAGTTTGTTGGTGGTGATGAGTTTCTGGCCGCCAATCCCAAGATAACTATCAGTCAGGATAGCTATCAAGGGCGTTACGCTCAAGCCATAGAAGATATTGAAGCCGGTATGTGTCTTACCACTCATTTTATATGTTTTAAAGTGATTTTTTTATAAATTACGATTTTTCCGTGATTGTTTCAATCTGTGTTGTGTTAAATGCATATCCTTAAGCTCATATGACTCCAGGACATAGATTCTCTTTATACAGAGCCTTCAAAACATACATGATTTATAAATGTGGATAACCAACACGACAGTGATTATCATGAAATCAGTTGTTTTCTTGCGTTTATTGCTTTTTTCAATTTTTATAAATAATCTTCTTCTTTTATAATATGTTTACTAATAACCGTTTACTCTTCCGTATTCGTCTGATTTATCTCCGTGTGACAATCCTCTTGTCCTCGAAACTCAGACTGGCCACGAAAGGTTGCTGTTTTACCTTTCAAGCGTGCGGGCGTGTTTAATTGTTCCGATCGTGCGAATTAAAGCAGTGACAAAAAGTGGTAGTGATAAGAAACGATACTAGCCCGGTGCCGTGCTGGAATTCTATTAAACACGATTCAGTATAAAACTTAAATTTACTTACAAGGGCTTGTTCAAGCGTGGTGGCCGGCAGCGGTCACCTGCCATCATTACAACGCTACAGGGTCACAACTTAGCTTATCAACCGGCCTCTGACGTGAAAACTAATAATAATGCATCAGCAATGAGTGAAATAGACTTTGCAATGACTAGTCAGGAAGAAGTCGATGAATATTTAACTAAAGAAAAAATTTGGAATGTGAGATTGAAACAAGAGCGTTCGAAAAAGCTAAAAAACTTCATGAATGTGAAATGAATTTCATAAAACCTCTGAATGGAAAGAAGTAAAGAGTCGCAAAACTAAGAGAAGTTTGCCGGAGATTACGTTAAACAAAAATTAATCACAGATTACAGGCATATAAATCCAAATAATCAATTCCAAGTAGTAGAAAATGTCTCAGATGACTTTGGTACAAATATACAAGAAACGAGTACGAGATTAGCGCCAAAAATTAAACCTCCCCCTATTTTTTTATCAGAAATTGTAAAAGCTGATTTACTAGTTAACACTTTAAACAGCTATGAAGGATCGAAGGATAAATATTCCCTTAAATTAATAAATGATGAAATCAAATTAATGACCAAAAATGAAGCAGCTTATAAAGTAGAATGTCAAATCCTGAAAGAAAAGGACGTAAAGCATCATGCCAAAAGATAAACGAAGTTTTCGAGTTGTTATTAAAGGGCTTCATTACACCATCAATATTGAGCTGCTCAAAGAAGATTTCTATACTCAGTCATAAAGTTAGAAATGTATATAACGCAAAAAGTGGCAAGGAGAAGAAACCTCTAAATATGTTCTTCCTGGAACTGGAACCAAACGATAATAACAAAGAAATTTATCAAATAACGAATTTGCAACATTACAAAGTAAAAATTGAAACTAAGACAAAAAAGACAGATACCGCAATGCGGCAGATGCTTGAAATGGAGACACACTCGAAACTATTACACCCGATAGCAGAAATGCAATAAATTTGAAGGTCTACATAGTAGCAAAAACTATACAGTAAGTGAACGAAAAGATCTTCGGTGTGCATCCTGTGGCGAAAATCACTCCGCCAATTATAACGGTTGTAAAATTTATAAAGAACTTCAACAAAGAAACTTTCCCTCTCTTAGACCTAAAATCCAACAAGGCCAACAAAACAATAATACCCATATTGCTGATAATAATGTGAGAGAAGGTACTTCATTTGCTTCAGTCACTAATGGACTCAAATCGTCTAATAGTAACTTTGATGTTGCAGCTGCAAACCCTATATATCCGGGCTAGCTAGAAGCCCCCAGAACATAGATCAAGGGCTTGCGTAAGCAAGCAAACAACCGCAATGCGAAGACTTCAGTAGGAACAGGTAAGAGTCGGAAGACTAACCTAAAAACCAAGACAAATAAGAAGAAGAAGCTGCAAACCCTAATCAATCGGAAGAAAGGATTAACAGACTAGAGAAATTAGTCGAGCAAATGATGCAACGAATGGATACAATGATGAATGTAGTGTCTAAATTGCTTGATAAACTGAATTAACGTTCATGCATTTAAAAATAGCCCTTTGGAATGCTAATGGCCTAGTTAACCATGGCCCCGAAATATCAGTTTTTCTTCTTTGAATCGCTTTATACCAATCGAAGCTATTTATGAATTTAAAACTATATAATATATAACACTCAACATCCGGATGGTACAGCCCATTGTGGTAGTGCAATAACAATTAAAAAAACAATTGAACATCGTGAAGCACTCAAGTTCCTGACAGCACATATTCAGGCAACTAATGTTGTAATCGAAGATAAGAGAGGTCCAATAACTTTATGTGCCCTTTATTGTCCTCCACGTCACAATTTGAAAGAAGAGCATTATGCTGAGTGGTGCCACATTAGGCAGTAGATTCCTGGCTGGTGGTGATTACAATGCCAAACACTTCAGATGGGGGTCAAGGTGAACAACTACTAAAGGTCGAGAGCTCATAAAATATATCGACAAAAATAATCTAAACACTTTGTCTACTGGTAGGCCCACATACTGGCCTAGTGATAGGAACAAACTACCAGACACTATTGACTTTTGTATTACTAAAGGTATGCCTACTAGCAATTGTCTAGCAGAACAAAGCGTCGATCTTTCTTCGGATCATTCTCCCACAATAGTAACAGTCAGTTCAAACATCATCAATGTACAAAAACCAGCCGTACTCACTAATAAAAAAACGAACTGGGATTTTTTTAAATACTTGCTTGATGAAAGAATACATACTGATATCCTGTTAAAATCTCCTGAAAACATAGACAAGGTTGTAGAAGATCTAACTATTACAATACAACAAGCCGCCTGGGATGTAACTCCTGAAATGAGTAGTCAAATCTAGAAGCAGAATTGCGCTGTAATAGCAAAACATGCAATTGCCAAAAAACGAAGACTACGCAAAAGGTGGATGACAACTAGAGCCCCAGCAGACAAGACAAGAATTAACAGAGCAGTGAAGAAGGTAAAAAAAATACTCAGTAATGAAAAAAATGAGGCAATTCAAAATTACCTAGAAGGTCTTACTCCCACTGAGGCTACTGATTACTCTCTGTGGAGAGCTACTCTAAAAATCAATAAAACACAAGAGAGCATGCCACCAATCAGAAAACAGAATGGAACTTGGGCGAGAACAGATGCTGATAAGGCTGAAACTTTTGCAATACATCTAGCTAATGTTTTTCAGCCATTTCCAATGAAAACTTTAGGAAAATAAGAGGAAGAAATAACTTCATACCTTGAAACACCATTCCAAATGGCACTTCCCATTAAAGCCATAAAAATTAGTGAAGTTAAGGTTATGATTCACAGAAACCTCAACCCAAAGAAAAATCCAGGATTTGACCTTATAACTGGGCAAGTCGTTAAACAATTACCGGAAAAAGCATTAGTTGTCCTTACACAAATTTCTAATGCAATACTTAGAGTCGGCCATTTTCCATCACAGTGGAAAGTAGGACAAATCATATTGACTCCAAAACCTGGTAAACCGACGGAGGCAGCATCATCATATAGACCCATTACACTTTTGCCTGTCTTATCAAAGCTTTTTGAGAAATTGTTCCTAAAGAGGCTGAAGCCAGTGCTTGACGAACTAAATATCATTCGAGAACACCAATTCGGATTTCGCGAAAGACACGCAACAATCGAACAAGTGCACAGGCTAGAGAAAATTATTAATAACGCCTCTGAAGTTAAAAATTACTGCTCGGCTGCATTATTGAATATTAAATAAGCCTTCGCTAGAGTGTGGCATTCAGGCTTACTATACAAACTTAAATCAAAACTTCCTACATCATACTATCAGGTACTGTTATCATACTTGACGAACAGATACTTCGCTGTCAAATATAAAGGAGAAATAACGAACATATATCCGATAAAATTAGGATTACCTCAAGGTAGTGTCTTGGATCCCATACTTTTTGAAATCTTCACTGCTGACCTCCCAACTACGCAGATGATACCACAGTTATGGCAATAATCAGGGTTCCAAGATATGCATCTGAGAAGCTGCAGGAAGCTCTTGATGGGATAGAAGAATGGATAAAAAAAAATGGCGTCTAAAAATCAATGAGGCAAAATTTCAGCAAGTCACTTTTACCTTAAGGAAGGAGTCATGCCCGAGTGTAACACTTAATAGACATCAACTTCCCCAGGCAGACTGTGCAAAATATCTTGGAATGAGACTTGACCGAAGACTAAACTGCAAACAACACATTTTTATGAAGAGGAAACAACTTGGCTTAAAATTATCCAAACTCTACTGGTTAATAGGTGGAAAATCCAAATTATCGTTGGTTATCTGTGCTAGAAGAAGCCAAGTGCGCGAGTGCGAAGTATCTATTGCGACTTGATGTGCACCCCAACTCCCTTGCTGTCAGCCTCCTGTAAGATATCATTAAGATATTCCATTATTCTAGTTATTAAGAACCTAAGTTCCTGTATATGTTAGGCCTTTAATGTAAGCACCATAACCTCTGATGCTTGGCAATTCTTTGCCTTGCACTTAATGTTGTAACAGTTGCTTATTACCTTTGGGTAGATTGCAAATATAGGGAGATTTAAAAAAAAAAAAGTTTGAGCGTTTTTTTTTTTAAGTTATTTTTCTAACATACTTGCAGTAGTAATTGCTGGACACCCTCATACATTGACTATAAGAAATGTTCTAAATTTCCTTGTTCAAAAGTTTTATACCAAATAATTTTTTGTTTTTTTCCCATTAGGTACAATCCTTGTGGAAGAAACCCCTTACTGCTCGGTGGTAGATTCAGTACACTCCCTTACCAACTGTCAAAATTGTTTAACCTCGGTGGAACTACCCATCGCCTGTCCGGGATGTTCCGACATTATTTTCTGCAGCACCCACTGCAGCAGAATGGCTACCAAATCGTTTCACGCCGTGGAATGTGGTTGGCAGAAGATCCTTTTCCAAAATGAAGCATCGGTAAATTGTCTGATGGCGCTCAGAATCATCACCCAGAAACCCCTACAGTTTTTCCAGGATAAAAGGAAGAAACTCAAAGATTACATGAAGGATTCTTGTAAGAAGAATGTTGTCAGGAAGAAGATTTATCGGTGAGAGGTCCCTACAGATGAAGCAGAACGGAAACAGACTGCCTTGTTTGGTTTTTTTCTAGATCTGACGATTATGACAATATCTTCTTTCTTTGTCGGAACGAAAGCATCAGGAAAAAAGAAGAACTGGTTCATTACTCCTGTATTTCCATCTACTTGTTAAACGTTTTGAAGTTGAGCGGATATTTTGGTGAGGTTGATATGGATGTTTTAACGGACGAAGAGACTTTTATCGGGGCTTTGATTCTGAGACACCTGCAAATTTTACAATTTAACGCTCACGAGTTGTCCGAGTTGCAAAATTACACTGCTCCAACGAAGAAGGAGGATAATTTTGATGCAAATTACGAGAGCGTCACCATTGGTGCGGGGGTTTATCCGACACTGGCCATGTTCAATCATTCCTGCGATCCTAGCGTAATCAGGTGAGACATACATCATTTTTTTTAGGCATGAAATGAGTAGAGTCCATTCCCTGAACTGTTCTTGACCGCTTCTCAATACCTCCACAAATTTTACCTCTTCTTTTATCAAAAACTTAATAACGACCACACTTTTACTAACTTTAAATCATATCGTGCGTTACTAAATTTGCATGACTCTATTTCTCTTTTTTGCCATAGATACAACGTAAAAAATAAAATGATTGTGATTGCAATCAAACCGATAAAAGCGGACGACATAATTTACGAAAACTACGGTTCTCTATACATGAGCGATCCTCGAGAACTGCGACAGGAAAGACTCAAACAAAACTATTACTTTGAGTGTCTCTGTCAACCGTGTATCGAAATGTGGCCCCTTTTTAAGGAAATGAAGGAAGAAGAACTTCGAATACCTTGTAAGACCGACAGATGTCCCTACACGTTCTCAGTTAAACCGAATGATGACCCATTCTTGGACTGTCCCTACTGTGGACAAACCACCGGTATATTTTCTAATTTGAAAGCGCTCATGGTAAGTCTAATAAAAAAAAAGTTTGATTGTTTTAATGGTTGTCTAAAACGAAACTATTCTGTTATTCTTAAAGAAAATGTACTAATCCTGTTGTCTATTAGGCTACTTGAAAATGATATTTGGTTTTCGTGATATAACTTGAGTGTTTTCAATAAAAATCACTTTAAGCTACCAAAAAATACAGCTTTGACGTTTGGTCCAGCGTATTGTCAACAAAAAAATCTGGAATTTATAAATTGTGAAGGTACTCTTTGCCATCCCGACCTGTATCTTTAGTTGCATATGCTACCCTCCAAAAATTGTAACTTTAAACTATTATCGGATATTTTGAGGATTTTTGTGGGAAAAAATTAGGAGTTTTTGGAATTATTAAATGATCGGGATTCGTTTATACGATATACCTGAAATCAATACTATTTGTTAACTACTACATCATGTAAAAACTACATCGGTTTATTACTTTTAATATTTATTTCGTAGAAGTTAGAAGAAATACTGCCCGAGGCAGAACATTTGTTGAAGATGCTCCAGTTCGAGAACGCTTCTAAGTTGTTCTTTGAGGCTTTAAAATTGCTGTTTAACTATTCAAGGCCACCCCATCCGGACATAGTTAAAGTTCAACAACGAATAAGCGTATGTCTGTTACATTTTGGAAATAAATCATTTGACTATGAGCCCATACTGTAAAATAGTTTTCAATAAATTGAAATGTTGTTATAATTTCATATTTTCTCTCATTTAAACTTGACAATCGACGAAAAACTTTGTCTCGTTCTTCTCCTTTCCCATTTCATCCGAAAAACATTCATTTTTCCAACAGAAATCACAAATATCAAACTAGATAATAAAAAAATAAACGCAAATGTAATAGTGGCAACAGAAAGAGAGGTAGATCAAACACAAGAGGTAGATAGGCTGGAGAACCACTAAAGGTAGAAAGGAAGGCAGAAGGGAGAAAACTCATGTCATACCTGTCAAATATATTTTCATTTTGACATTTCTGTATACTTTAAAGTGCGAAAACATCAACGATATATTATAATATGCCCCCTAAAGTCACATTCACGCCCGAAGAGCGAAAAGAATTGAAAATGGCGAAGAAGGCAGAAAAGAAGCGAAAGCAACTAGAACGAAAGAAACAAATTAAAAGAGATCATTTGGAAAGAGAACTGAACTACGGTACTGTAACGCTCAGGAAGCAGGAAAAGAACTGGAGAAGAATGTTGATGGGCATCAAGGTGGTGGAAATGAGAAAAGATCTCGAGTTTGCTTGGCACAATTTCGAACGTGTCATTGACAGCAAAGATTTTACCATATCCTTGCTCATGGACGAGTTTGACAAGGCCAATCAGCAGTATTTCCTCAATTTAAAGACCCATTCCGAACAAATCGACAATTTAATTCAGATGTTTGACGACAGGATTCATGAACTGGATATTGATTATAAAAACCAAGTACACAAGTAAAGAGTTGTACAATAAGAGTATCAAAATATCAAAATAAGGCTCAGTTAATTAAGTGGGGGATCGCCCTCCCATGTATATTCGTATGTTTCCTTGGTGAATTGACACAATGTAATGAACACAGCCGTTTATGGGTTATATAATTCATATAAAAAACCTGTGACCCCTCCTATCGGTCATTTTACTTTAGCAAACGATGCACCAAACACCCTGTATATTACAGTGATATATTAGAGGTTATTTCAAACAGTGTTGCCACTAATACATTTCAAAGTGCTGACACTCTTATTGGAAAACTCTTTATTCTCTCTGGAAAAATAAAATTTACAGATATAAACTATTTCAGATCGACGAACTACAAAAAGAACACCAGAAAAACTCAAACGACATTAAACTCTCCGTTACCGAGGAAGAAAACTACCTGAAAACTATGCTACATATCCTCAACGTAGAAATGAAGGAAGTGAAGCGCACCAGGAGGGCGGAATACTTTTCCAAACTGGAAGAACAAGATTCCAAACAACAGCAAATGATCCAACAGATCAAAGGTATTCTGGAACAAGAACATCTTCAAGTTTGGTTGTGCACCATGAATTTTCTCGAGGAACACAAGGAACGAATAAAAGAAAGGAAGAAATCTCACACTCGCTTAAAAATTCAAGACGATCAGTTGCAGAAGGTGATCAGGAACCAGCTGGAAAGCATCAGGAAGGCGTACGACTTGATTCGAAGCTTAAAGGTGAAGAAGAGCGAACAGGAAAAGTTTTTGGAACGGAAATTGGGCGATCTCCAATCAGAGTTTGATTTCTTCACGGTTGTCTTTAATACGTTGAAAAATAAACTGGCCAGAGACAGAAAATTTGATTTCGAGAAACTCAATTGCCTCACCGTGAATTACAATGAAGTAATTTCCTATTTGGAAAGTCTGGAGACAAAAGGGAAGCACATTTTGCACGTGGCGGCTGTTTGCAGGAAAGTGGAAACACTCGCCGAGAAGATCCTGCCGTTTCCTGTGAATTTCATCACTGAAATGTCTAGGGTCAGTGTAGATGATATAGACCAGTTTATAAAAGAGTTAGAGTTGTTTTGGCAAAGAGTTGGACAGGCGGACGCCCTGAGATACGCAGTGAACGAAGAAAGAGAGTTTTTAATAACGGAAAACGAAATTTTGAAACGAAGACTACACAACTACTGTCAGTGTTTGAAATGTCCAAACTATGAACCATTTAAAACAACTACTTCCACAAGCCTGCATGTAACTGAAGGAACTTTAGAGCTGAATAAATATAACAAACATCTTGGTTTTCAAAAACCCTTAGAAACTCAAAGTGAACTTCAGAAAGCAGATAGTTTTGATCTGATTACTTGGAATGATAATGAACTATCATTATAACTACACCAAGAAAGTATTAATTGCATAAATAAACAACTTCATAACTCTAAAATAGTTTATTATATCTTTAATACATAATATTCATTATTTATGTAGGATTAGAAGTAGATTGATTTGGATTATATCCAATTCGATTATAAATTTCCTGTTTACTTTTAGGTCCTGCTTGAAATGATGGTACATCTGTAGAAAAACTTTTCTGAAGCTTGTCCTGTTTGATCTAAAACCAAAAAAAAAAAAACGAAGATCTTGTAAACAAATATTTGTGATTAAATATTTACCTTTTTGCGGTGTTCTTCATATTCTGTTATGTCGTCTAGTTTTAATTCAATTGCTGTAGGAAGTCTACGAAGCATTATTACTTATTATAGGAATAAAAATAACTTATATTATTTAAATTTGGAGCGATCTATTTGAGGTTAAAATTTGATTAAGTAGAAAATCTTCGTTTGTACTGTAAAGGCAAATAATGAGGTATATAATGAAGGGTTATGCAACTAGTAAAACTCTATAGTTTTGAAATTATCAATATGTATATTTCATTATAATATAAAAGATAGTTGTTATTTAAAACCAAATATATTGAAATTTCTTATTTGTATAATCTTAACAAGGTTTAGAAATCTGTGAGGGTTTAAGATTCACTAAATTTAGAATCTGATTTGCATCGTGATCGTAAATAATAAAGCGATGTTCTTATATGTTATGCAACTAGTAAAACGTCTAAAATTTGAAATTATCAATGTGTTTTTAAAATAGTTCTGTAACAATTCTGAGAAAAATATATCTATAATATATAATAATGTTTAAAAATCTATTCAACGGTGTAATTTTTGCCCCTGACATTATTTGACGTTGTTTTGTCCTTGCACATTATCATAATTACGTTCAAGAACAATACGAATCACGACATTAGTATCAGCGTTGGGCCGAAAACATTGGGCACTATTGGCAGGAACTTTTTCGTAATTGGTTAATTCGCTGCTGAGGTTTATTACTCTGCAGTTTTTGGTTGTCGACTGACCCCTTTTTATTCAGTTGTGAATCGGTCTAGGCCTTGGTCACAACGACGTTATTTTTTTTTATTTATTTTTTAGTAGTCTTACTTGTGAAAATGACTTGAGTGTATGTAGGGTTGTATAAAATGGGAAAAGGTGGTGTAAGGTGTCTATAAACTTTCGTGCTAAACGTTTTCTTTTAAATGGAATACGTAAATTAGTCAACATGAGGCAAACTCAGGCCAAAGCAGTAGCGGGAATAACCTGCCAGGTAAATATTTGGTGGCAAAATGATTCCTTGGCGACAAAGAATGTTAAATTTTGGAATATACAAAGCTAAAACTGGAACGGACGCGTGATCTTTGAGATTCGGAAAACGCTTTCGGTTTTCACTAATATGTGGCGCTAGTTGGGCTTTTGTGTGTGTAAACGTAGTCAAAATGTCAAAAAATGTTCAAAATATGTGTTGTGTATTGTTGTGTATGTCTTATTTTCCTAATCCAGCAAAGATGTAGAGCTTCTATCTAAACATGAACAAATACAGTGATTTTTGTTAGTTAAATTTTGTTTTACATTAGTTTTGGGAGAACATATTTTATTTATGATGGCAAATTAATAGTACTGATTATCCTGGTTATTACGAAAGTGTAGGTAAGATTACCGGGGGTCTATATTCATGGAAAATAATAATTATTTTTGGGGTTTGGTTAGAATACAGATACATTCATTATATAGGCTTCATAAGACATTTTTTTATTTCGTTAAATACAACTTCTTGTAACGTATTTTTTTTACTTTAGGGGATTGTATTTACTCCTACTTTGAAATATAGTGACGGTATGCAATTATCAATACACTATGGAAAAAGAAAATGTTTTTAGATATTTTTTCTTATTTTAGAGAAATTATAATCTGGAACATTTTCAGATGTTGCAATTATTTCGGAAAAATTTTAATGTCTTAAACCCACACGAAATAGAAAATTGTGTGGTAAATTTTCTACTTCCGATGTAATATTTGGTTGCATAACGAATATAATCTAGAACCTATCAACATTTTGTGTGCCTGCAATAAAAGCATTTTATAGTTCTTAATAGAATTGATTGCATACTCGGGTTTAATATTAATAAACAATTCTTATTTGTTTCTAATACGGGAATAATATCAAAAACTACGATTCAAAGCTTTTCAAAGGTATTTAATCGAGCTTTGGTAAATTCAATCGACCAAAACTGCGTTTTTACAATGTAACTCATCCATTAACCATTCACTGCAGGATGAAGGCCTCTTCAGCATGCTTCCAGTTCTCGTGGTCCTGAGCTTTCCTGTGCCATTCGGGTCCAATATACTTAACGAGTTCACTAGTCCACCAAGCGCTATCCACTCCAGGATTGCTTTGGCCCACCTGCCATCCCATCGCCTCGGTATATAGCCTACACGCCTCCATTTTAATTCCTTTACTTTTTCAATGATGTCACATACTTTCGTTTGTTTTCTGATCCAAGTGCAGGGCTTTCTGTCTCGTCTTGTAATGACAAGCATACATACACCTTTCCATTCCGAAAGTTCTTGAATTAATTATGATGTGAGTATCCAAGTATATATATATATATATATATATATATATATATATATATATATATATATATATATATATATATATATATATATATATATATATATATTTAACATTTTCGATAAAATTTCAAAACGCTACTTTGTGGCGTTTCGAAATTTTTTTCCAAATGGAAAAACTGTTAACAAAGAATATTTTTTTAGACGTTTGCCTGTAGAATAATCTTCAGGCCTCTCGTTCTCACTCGTTCGCCTTTCACGGGATATTTCTTATAATATTTGGAACAATTACTTCAGAAGTGTGATAATACTAAGCAAATATAACAAGAACAGGAGGGATGTTAAAAATTGCAATTATGAACAGCTGGCAATATTTTTTTGCTACTATTAAAGTTTTCACTGGGGGTAAACAGGTCGAGGTTGAAAGCGAATTTGAGCGGTTTTTCTATTTTCTACCAAGCTGAAATTGAGAGTATTTGAAATGTGGATATACTTGTAATTGTTCTAGATATGCGTGTTACTTCGTTGCACGATAATTCTATTGCCTTTGCTGTTATTAAGTGGAATTTAAAATGTATTCGTGTCTCACGGACTGAAAGAGATTACCTAGAAGATATATTATACTGTTTATTAATATAATATGAATATTATAAAAGATATAGGATGGTCGCGAAAGATACAATTTTTTAAAGCCAAACAAAAATTCACGGGAGAAATTTGAATATAAAATGGAAAGAAACTTTGCCGGGTATCAAAAATTATTTTACAAACTGTTAAAAAATAATAAAAACAATAATACAAACGAGATTACCTATATTAGAAATAAAAATAAGGAATAGCTGATCAACGACGAGAAAATAATGCAAAGATGGAAAGAACATTTCGAGGAATTGTTGGAATTAAAACGGGAAGGTGAAGAGGAGGCAATAAAATATAAAGATATATGAAAGCATATTAACGGAAAGGTAAAAAGCAAAGATCGAGAAGGACTTGGATAAGGCACAGGACGGATTTAAGCCAGTAGAGGAGTAAACGAAGCAACATTTTTATTACAGCAATTAATTGCCAGAACAATAGAGACAGACGATACCATCTAGGTATGTTCTATAGATATTTCAAAGGTATTCGACTCAGTAAATAGAAGGAATATTTGAACACTACTGGATAAATGTAACGTAAATAAGGAAATAATTAGTATCTCTAAATATTAAGTATCTTAAATCTGTACTCAGAATTGCATCTGGAGTGAGACAGGGGGGAACATTAAGTCCCTATCTGTTTAACATAGTAATGGACGCGATAATTAAGAAGTGTAACAAAAGAATAGTAAACAACAAATTTCAGATGTTGCAATTATTTCGGAAAAATTTTAATGTCTTAAACTTACACGAAATAGAAAATTGTGTGGTAAATTTTCTACTTCCGATGTAATATTTGGTTGCATAACCAATAGAATCTAGAACCTATTAACATTTTTTGTGCCTGCAATAAAAGCACTGGATAAATGTAACGTAAATAAGGAAATAATTACTATCTCTAAATGTTAAGTATCTCAAATCTGTACTCGGAATTGCATCTGGAGTGAGACAGGGAGGAACATTAAGTCCCTATCTGTTTAACATAGTAATGGACGTGATAAAGAAGAACTGTACCAAAAGAATAGGAAACAACATGGGGATATTTCAATCTAGGAAAGAAAATTTAAATACTTAGGAATAGCTATAGCGGGAAATGGAAAATTAGAAATAGAAATAGAAGAAAAATCAAAAGCCAACACCAGATCATATTATTGGCTTACTAAGAAAGTATTTAATAAGAGATAAATGATATCAGAGACTAAGATTAGAGTACATAATGTACTATGCATTACAAGTTTGACATATGGCTCCGAAATGTGGAAGTTAAATGAACATCAGAGAGGAAGAATACAGGCCAGTGAGAAGAGAGTATTGAGAAGAATTATAGGATTAACTCTGAGGGATCGCGTATCAAACAAGGAAATTAGAAGGAGATTGAGAAGGAGAAAAAAAATCTTCAGCAGCATTATTTTCTTCCACACCCTCCCACTTTAAAAACCCACGAGCCGCCACTGTCAAATGTTTCTGTTTTATCGTGTTTTTGTGATGAGGTGACAAAACGTACTGTCACTTTAAGCTCTATAATTTGACAATTCTTTGATCGATTCTAATAATTGCGGTCTCGTTTTACAGATAAATTATACAGCTTTCAGATTATATATTGTTTCATTAGATGGGGCTAGTAGTTTTCTTTATTTTTGAAAAGTTCCGGTGCTTTTCCGACATACTGTGTATATTTACAATGTTGTTATTTCTCTTTAAATACCCAGCTGAGCATACTTTTTCGCCAATAACGACTGTATAAAGAGTTTTCACTGACGGTAAAGAGGTCGAGGTTGAAAGCGAACTCGAATCATGTAACGACGGCTTTTCTATTTCCAACAGAGCTGAAATTAAGTCTGTTAGATGCCGCGATATACTCATAATTGCTGTAATAGTTTGGATCGCTTTGTTTGCCGATAATTCTCATTGCCTTTGCTGTTATTAACTGGAATTTAAAATGCATTCGTGTGTCACGGACAGCGAACGATTACCTGGGAGAATTACGAGGAGAAAACAAAAATAATAATTATTGACCGTCAAACAATAACAAGTCCAACATCAGTGAAAAAGGGCAATTTAAGGTGGTGAGTCAATTCGCCTATCTTGGGGCTTTAATAGTGAACAAAGGCTGTGATACTTATGTGATAAGAAGATGTAAAATGGCAAGAAATATAATGCAGAATTTGCAGAAAATATGGAGAGATAGGGACATAAAAGAGGACATATATAAGCAGTTAGTAAAAACCTTAGTTTTTATTGTATTGTTATATCCCGTTGAAACATGGACCACTTTTACAACTTTATGGATCTGTGTACCAACAAATATCCCCTCTTTCAGTTTTGCTTCTGTAATACTTAGAAAGATTTTTTTTGTAAATACAGAAAAGTGTCACTATTTTTGTTTAGCGTCTTCACAAAGTCCCAATTTAATGTGTAAAGGGAGTAGAATAATATCTTTTGGATCTATCAACGTTTAATTAGTGAACCAAATGGAAAGTATACGTTATCTCCTGATGATCACTAGAGTAAAACGATTCTACAGCTTTTACAAAACACTTTTAACAATTGGTCTGCTTTTTTTTGAAAATATAAACTGCCCACAAACGTAGCAAAAATAATCAGAACTTTATTTACACTTTCTATTCGACATTTTAATTTAATTTGAAACAAGATATTTGTTGTTTGAATCGAATAAATTAATATTAAACTGAAGTCAATACGTAGGGTAGGGTAAAAAAAAAGAATTTGACTGTAGAAAAAAATTGTGACGTGATAGAATATTTCTGCTAAGACTTTTAGTGTTAAGAAATGTAGGTTAATAGATTTATATACATTTCTTTCGGGGTATATTAAAAAAAGTTAAAATTTGTAAACTAGTGTTATTAATATACGAAAATGCACTAAAAAAAAAGCGGAAACGGTTCCATCTGTAGGAGAAGTGATATCTACGGTTTTGTTGGGAATTTTTGTGGGTTGGTGCTCGTAGATTTTCTGACAAAGGCAGTAGTATCGTCGGGAGTAGTTAGCTTCACTACTAGACCACATAAAGGGTGACCTATTTAGGCCTAACGTCCACCATCAGGCCAAAAAAATACGTCTCGAATTGTTGCTGTAAAATTCCATGACCTACACTTTGCACGTGCACCGTTTTGGCCGGATTTGGATCCCAGTGATTATTTTCCCTTCAAAAAACTTGAAGTTTGTTTACAGTTTATGATGAACATTTTATGGCGTTGACTGCTTATCTCGTACGCGAGTGTTCGACTGGAATAAGCGTTTCCAGGACGGTTGTGATGCTTTGGAAGACGACCCAAAGCCAGGCTGGCCAAAAAACAAAAAGCGCGATGCGAATTCGATTGTGAGGTCGACAGCAGAGGAATGAAATACAACCAAAGATATGATTCGCGAAATTTTAACAAATAATATAAACACACGGAAAGTTTGTGCTCGATTTGTTCCTCACGGCTAATCGCTGTTCGTGAATTTTTATCACTTCCATCCGCTTCAACATCCTCCGTATTCGCCTGATTTATCTGATCGCCGATACCCAAAGTGGTCTTGAAGAGAACGTTACACAAATCCAAGAAGCCGTGACGAGGGTAATTGAGGCGATCCTGAAAAACGAAATAAAGAATCTATACAAGCATTGGTTGAACGTCAGCTGAAGTGCATCGATGAGAAAGAGATGTGTTTTGAACAAAAATAAATAATTTTAGCAAAATAGCTATTTTTTTAATTTTTAAAAGTTTCGTTATTTTTCCGACATACTATGTAGCGATACTTTTTTATGTGAGATCTTGCAGAACGGCAATAATTAGTTCTATGACAATTTTGTTTCATTAAAAAGTTTAGATATTTATTTGAAAAAAAATAATGAAAAATGAAAATAAAACAGTTAACTTTACAGTAAAAAAATACATCCTCGAATTTTCTAATAATTGGTTGTCAGATGGTATCAGAATATCTGAATCACAAGCGTAGCGAAGGGGGGGTTTTGGGGGTTCAAATACCTAATATTATACCGAAAAAATATGAGGAGTGAAGAGAGTTAGTTTAATACATTTGAATTGAATATATATCCGAACTCGTGGACGAATTAACCCCTCCCCCCAAAACTAAATCCTGGCTACGCGCGTGATCTGAATATATCAATCATGTATTGCTATGACATGATTGCTCAATCAAGAGATAAACGCAAAAAATACTGTACGACAACGTTCCATCACACACAACAGTCAGATATACGATTTCTGGACTTGGCTGGGAGCTCCTGCTCCACCCGCCCTACTCACCAGACTTGTACCTTTTCGACTACCACTTTTTTTCATCGATGTCTCGCGCATTTTCCATGAAACACTATAACAATTACGGAGAGGTCGAAAAATGGCTTGATGACTGGACCAGCTCAAAATATGTATCATTTTTCCGGGAGGGCGTCGGCAAATTGCCAGATAAATGGAAACAATTCGCAGCTAGCGATAGTGCATACTTTTAATAAACCAGTATTTACCTTTCTCCCAAATTAAACGTGTGTTTTTTAAGAAAAAAAATAAGAATTGTTAAGCTCCACACTTAGTAAGTTGGGGATCTAATATATACAGAGCTATGAAAAATATTATATCGATATACTGATAAATACTTTCATTACTAAAATAGAAGTTTTAATAATACAAAAAAAAGGCGGAAACTAATTTTAACATACGTTATGCTGTTTCTACTGTTGAACAGACATGTCCTTGATAAATCTCATGGTCGTGTGACACACGAAATTTTATAATAGTTTCCAAGGCATTTGTTATATTTTTTAATAAAAAAAATGCATATTTTTGCACGCTAGCAACTGACGAGTGTCATTAACAAGAAAATGCTTTTAATAAAATCTTCAAAATAGCATTACTTGGGTACTTTTTAATCATTATAATACTAACATTTAGTAAAAGTGCATGGATCTAAGTAACACCAACAAATTTAGAACATAAAAGGACAACAGCGTCCAAACAAAATAAACACGAGTTGTGTCGTTTACGTAAAGGTTTCTGTTGGGAAAACCACGGTGGAAAAATCGTTTTGTCGGTTCATGGGTGGATATTTGAATCTGGAAGATCGCCATTGCTCTGGCCGTCCGTCAAGCACTGATGTCGAGGAAATAAAGGCAATAATAGCTGAAGACCTACAGTCCCTGTCCACATTAATATGACCACTTGAAATAATTAAGTAAAGTCAATTTTTGCGCTTGATTTTTAGAAAAATCTGTCTTTGGATGATAAAAGTTACTCAATATGTTAAAGACTTCAATATTACACTGATCACTTAGTACAATAATACTCAAACAAATCTATATTTTATTTAATATTTTGTTTACCGTCCTTAGTCTCTATGACTACGCGTGCTCATCGAGGTCGTACTTCGAACGCAATTAAGACACATTTCTTTGAGGTGTTCACTGTGATTTCAATGGAAAATTATTTTCCTAATTATAGCGTCTTATTTGTGACATTTTCCTTGGCAATCTCACGTTTCAAAAACACCCAGTCATTCTCTATTGGATTCATGTCTGGTCAGTCCAGGCCAGTCCGACAAATGAATATTCTGTTCGTTAATTAATTATTTCACCGATTTCGTAGTGTCCGAGATGGGTGCCCCATCTTGCATGAATATTATATTTTCGTTATTACGGTACCATTTTCTCAATTGAGGTATGCTCAAGATAATCAATTTATTAAAATGTTTAAAATAATAAAAAGTCTTTTATCCTGTTAAATATTATCACGTAGCTTTTCCCAGTCGTCTCCTGTGAAACCTTGATACAGTGGCGGGTCGTGAGTTTTAAAGTAGGAGGGCGTAAAAGAAAAATGTGCTTGTGAAGATTTTTTTTGCTTTCACCCTCCTTCTTTTTACTTTTCGTGCTATTGAAACCCTATGCAGGAGGTAAACCAGAAAAATGAGTTGAAGACAAAAATCACGTCACGAAAAAAATATGACGGTAATTCAAAATCGTTTTGAAAGGTACTGTCATAGCAACAAAATCACAGAAGAGATTAGACTGTGAACTGACCCTTATTTCCAGCACTTAAAAAATTATTTACCACCAAACCTGGTAATTCTGGCAGTGGCGGCTCGTGGATTTTTAAAGTGGCAGGGGCGTAGAAGAAACTAGTGCTACTAAAGTTTTTTTTTGCTTTCCTCTTTCTTCTTTTTTACTTTTTGTACTATTGAAACCCTATACAGCAGGTGAAGCAGAAAAATGAGTTGAAGGAAAGAAACTGAAAGTAAATAAAATATAATGTTTTGCTCTGAAAAATTGTTTGCATTGGAGGGGCGGCGCCCCAACGCCCTCCCTCACGAGCCTCCACTGCCTGGATATTTTTTAGTTTTTTCTTCATCTGGTCCGTAAGTTTGGGCTTTTTCACTGGCCAGCGACTGTTCAACTTCAGATCAATCAATCTTCGTCGCACTGTACGAATTGATATATCGATTCCAGCCTAGGCCTTTTTATGTTTTATGGTCACATTTGTGGCCGGTTTATCACTGTTGACCACCTTGACCAAAATACGCAACCCGCGACGAGTTACTAATAGTTTTCTGCCACATTTAGCCCGGCGTTTAGAAGTCAAGGTTATGCACATTTTCTCTTTGAGACAATGTTTGCTCTCTTGGCAATTTCTCTTTGTGACATGGTTTAAACTCGTACTGAAGAAGCTTCAGATGTGGGCTTGCCTCCCCTCCAAATGATAGGGCAACATTGTTGTCAGATCGAACTCTACATCATCAGTTTCATTACTTTTTTTTACTTTTTTTAGACACCTCGTAATTCGTACTTTATAAATTCAACATTTCAAAGGGACATGGAACTATATTAGGGTTTTACACTAACACAATCACAATATCGTCTATTAGAATGCATCGTGTTCTAATGGGTAATGGTAGTGAATGATGAATAACGAATTCCTAAGTTATCTAACGGCGAGCGGTGAGATTCGGGGGGCGAACGCAGCGTGCGAAATTTCGAGTGGGGCTTCAACATCGTACCTCAGCAGTCTCTGGTCGGAATCTCCGCGGAATTAAGTAATTGTCGCTACACCTTTTGCGGCATAAACGTAAACGAAAGTGCCCTCGCGGTTTCCAACTCATGACCGACTGCTGGACCTAAACGAAGCCAAGATCGCCACGGCAGAAGAGACGCTCTGTGCCGCAACACTTTCTCACCAGGTCGGTATTCTTCACCAGTGCAGATTCGCTTTTGTTTTTGTTTGCTGGGAGTCGTTCTTCGTTTGTTTCGGATCTCGACGGCCGTATTTCGGTTTGTTTTCTGTTTTTTTTTCGACGTGCTAGCGGGAGATTAGTTTTTGTTTTAATAATCATGGTTGATCGTCTCGAAAGAATTGTTCTTGGTGGGGTGTATAACGAAATATCAATGGTGTAAGTCTACTGCATTTATAGTCAAGATATAAATTTGATTAAAAAAAATTGAAAATAATTTACATGTAATTAAGCATTTACCTGTATCATACCTAAAGCTTATTATCCTTTCGGCAAATTGCAGGACTCTCTAGGAGTTCACGTCCACGTCAGCTTTTATGGCTCCCATTTTCGAGAAGGGCTATTAGGATTTTTTTAATGTTCACCATTTTAAACAAAACCATACTCATTGTTATGGTTCTAAATTCCTGGATGTCCCACATATTTGTTATATGATAATTTAACTAAATATGCCATGGGAATCAAAAATTGTAAACTACTTAACAAATGTCACTTTGATTGATTTGTGGTATAGTGCTTTCAAACAGCAATAATGATTTATTATTGAGAAGAAAAAGTAGAAATTATAAGATTAGTTGGTGATGGCACCGAACTTTTCATGAAGCAACAAAATAATTTAATAGAAGACATCCAGAACGTAACATCAATTATATTACAATTTCTTGTATAAACCAATATTTTGATCAAAACGGAACTGTTCATAAACTTCCTAATCAGCATCATTGTAGAATTTACGCTAATATAGTTTTAAATATCCCGAATCTGGTTATGCTTGAAGAAATATAACAGGAAACTATTGATTGATTTGTCCGTTACTTTGTGATAGTTCATTTTTTGAAAAGGAATAAAACAATTTTTTACTTTGCTATCACTTTTATTTCTAAACAAAATTTATGTGACTATAGTTTCGTAAAACGATTTTACATTCTCAAACACTACTTTAAAACTAAGGTTTTACAGCTGTTTATTTATTTTATGTATCTAATTTTATACTTTTATTGGAGTTAACTTTTTACAATATTTTAAATAGTGGGGAATTTCGGAGATCCGTCTGATCGTTTAATAACTGTCTAAACGGGTCTTTATTATATTTATAAATTTCAAAAGCTTCTAATATGTTTAATTTTTTTCATTTTGGGCGCTGTATGTAAAATTTTCAAATTTGTAATCTCGGGAAATATATGTCCGGTATCTATGAAAAAAATATGGGAAATATATGAAGGTATCTATGGTTCGCAAAATTAGAGTGTTGTTTCTTTAATATGTATGCAGATTTATGTTCTTCGTATCTGGTCTGAAAATTTCTCCTGGTATATCCAAAAGTAAAACAAACAAATGCTAAAAAGTACTGTAAAATTTCATATTTCGGTCCAATTTCAGAACAAATAGCTCGCTCTTTGAGGAAACATAATTTGCAAATAGCGTTTAAAACCACCAAGTCGACTAGTAAATTAATTTTGAATGCCAAAGATAAAACATCAGCAAAATACAAAATCTGGAGTTTATATGTTAAGTTGCAACGAGTGCAGTAGCTACTATGTGGAACAAACCGGCAGAAAGTTTCAGACCAGATAAAAAGAAAATAAATCTGCATACATATTAAAGAAACAACACTCTAATTTTGCGAACCATTTCATAGATACCGGCCATATATTTCCCGAGATTATAAATTTGAAAATTTTACATACAGCGCCTAAAAGCAAAAAATTAAACATTTTAGAAGCTAATGAAATTTATAAATATAATAAAGATCCGTCTAGACAGCTATTAAACGACCAGACGGATCTCCGAAATTCCCCACTATTTAAAATATTGTAAAAAATTAATCCCTATAAAAATATAAAATTAGGTACATAGAATAGATAAACACCTGTAAAACATTAGTTTTAAAGTAGTGTTTGAGAATGTAAAATCGTTTTATGAAACTATAGTCACACAAATTTTGTTTAAAAATAAAAGTGATACATAACAAACTAAAAAAATGTTTTATTCCTTTTTATAACAGGAAACCTTTTAAAGCAAAATTTCTTCAAACACTTGAAGTTGGTGACACTGAAAGAAGAATGGAATAGTGTTTATGGTTACAAGGCATGTACATACAAGATCCTACATTTCTAAAAAATATTTTATACACAGATGAAGCCACATTTACGACAAATGGTATCGTTTCATTCCAAAATATTAGATTATGGGCTCATGATAACCCACATTGGGCGATACAATTTAAGAGACAATATTCTCCTAAGGTGAACGTTTGGCACAGTATTTTAAATGACATTATTATCGGACCATATTTTTTTGATGGAAATTTGAATGCATCTAAATTTCTTAGATTTTTACAAAATGAGTTTGATGATTACAATTTGACGGGGCATCTATTCACCACGCAATTAACGTAAGAAACTGGTTAAATAATAATTTTCCAAAACGTTGGATTGGGTGAAATAGTCCTGTAATTAATTGGCCGCCGAGATCCGCGGACCTCACACCTGTTGATTTTTTCTCTCGGTGAACAATTAAAAATAAACTTTATGTTTCGAGGCTCCAAATTCGAGACGATCTTTGTGATCGTATTAGGCAGGCTTGCCGTGACATTACCAAACAACAATTGAGAAAAGTAGTGAACAATACCCGACGACGTATTGAAAAGTGTTTGACAGAAAATGACGGAATGATAGAAATGTCTAGTATTTCAGTTTTATAATGCCAATTTAAATCGATCTGTAAATAAAGGAAGTTTTTTATTAAAAAAATAGCCGGTAATTATTAGAATAAAGATTAATTATTAATTATTATTCTAAAAATATCATAAAATAATATCAAGGGCACCCAGTAATTTAGAACCATAAAAATCAGGACACTTTGGTTTAAGGTGGGTGCTGGTCAAGAATCCGTTATTTTTTCTCTAAAAAAACCCTAAAATATTTTTCCAAAATGGGAGCCATAAAAGTTGACGCACGTTATTAGACATGTGATACTCTTTCACTAGAAAGTTTATGAAAATCGGTTCAGAAATAAAAATTTTAAGGGGGTGGTAAGTCCTCATCCTGGACACACTGTATATATATATATATATATATATATATATATATATATATATATATATATATATATATATATATATATTATATATATATATATATATATATATATATATACCAGGTATATATATATATACCAGGTGTCCCATTAAGGATGGATCGCGGCCGTATTTTGAAAACTATTTATCCCACAGCTTTGGGGAAAAAAAACTGTACTAAAAATGATCATGAGAAATTCACCAAAAATATTTTTAAGCTTCTAAAACCACCGCAAGAGGGCGTGACGAGCTAAACATTTTTAAAAATCTTTTTTTTTTTTGTGTATTTTCAAGTGTTAACCGAGTAAGAAAAATTCTCAGTTATAATTAGCAAACTGTCTCCTACAACTTTGTTTTATGACATTTTGTCGTAACTTCGCGAATAAAGAAGTGGGGGGGAGTTTTACCTATTTAGATAAAAAGTCGTCTAATGTCCGTTTGCCTAAACCGATTTTCCTCAATTTGGATTCATTTAAAAGGCAATTGCTGGGACAATCAGATAATCTGGGGGATAAATTATTTAGTTTATAAATGAAACCGCGAGGTGGCGTTACATTCAACAATAGTTTTTTGAAGTTTTGTTCAGTTTTTTCAAATAGAATGGTACAGATTTTATTACATGGCTAGAAAGGCAATTTAAATCGATATTTCGATTTCGATTTTTTTGAAAAAATCAGTTATTATTTCACTACTACCTGCATTAAGTTAAAAAAATATTAACCTAATGTTTGCCTTCCTTCACACTTTACGCAGGCTTAGAACTGGTCCAAATTCTTCGTGCCATATTAATTTGGAGCGTGTTTAAAGGCCAACGGGCCAACAACGAAGATAATAATAATAACAACAGTCAAATAAAATTAACAGCACAACAGTCTAATAATTAACAGAATCTGAACTTTAACGCCTTTCTAAATGTTCAAAATGCCTTCCATCCTTAGAAATGCAAAGATTTATTTTTCGACGAGTACTAAAAACGGCAGCTTCAATTTCCGCTCTTGAAAAGCAGGTTATTGAATTTTGAATTATTTCAATCATGTTTTCTCGTGTGGTAGGACGAGTTTGAAAAACAAGGTCTTTTAGTCTTCCGCACAAGTAAAAATCGAGGACTGTCAAATCCGGTGAGCGCGCCGGCCACGAAAATAAACTACCCCGTCCTATCCAACGATTTGGAAACGAAGCATCCAAGAAGTTTCGAACCACCTGCGAGATGTGGGCAGGGCATCCATGATGCTGGTACCACATTTGTCTTCTTGTTTCCAACGAAACATCTTCCATTAGTTCTGGCAGTGCATTTTGTAAAAAATTTAAATATGTTTCACTATTCAAATGTCCATTAAAAATAAAGGGACCAATAATTTTGTCTCCCAAAACACCACACCATACGTTCACACTTCATCTATTTTGGTGGTTGATTTCTGTGGTGAAGGCATTTTGAACATTTAGAAATGCGTTAAAGTTCAGATTCTGTTAATTATTAGACTGCTGTGCTGTTAATTTTATTTGAGTGTTGTTATTATTATTATCTTCGTTGTTGGCCCGTTGGCCTTTAAACACGCTCCAAATTAATATGGCACGAAGAATTTGGACCAGTCCTAAGCCTGGGTAAAGTGTGAAGGAGGGCAAACATTAGGTTAATATTTTGTTAGCTTAATGCAGGTAGTAGTGAAATAATAACTAATTTTTTTCAGAAAAATCGAAATATCTCTTGACATGTCAGAGATATCGATTTCGGCTTTTCACTGGATGATTCCTCTTTCAATTATCTTTCTAGCCATGTAATAAAAGCTGTACCATTCCATTTGAAAAAACTGAACAAAACTTCAAAAAAACTATTGTTGAATGTAACGCCACCTCGCGGTTCATTTACAAACTAAATAATTTATCTCCCAGATTATCTGATTGTTCCAGCAATTGCCTTTTAAATGAATCCAAATTGAGGAAAATCGGTTAAGGCAAACGGACATTAGACGACTTTTTATCTCAACAGGTAAAATAAAAAAAAAAAAAAATCATCAGTTGCCAAATCAGGACTGTACGGCGGATTACCCATCAATTCGATGTTTGGACCGATCAAATATTGAGTTATTCGAACTGATGTGTGAGAGCTCGCGTTGTTATTTCTTCAAAGACTTCTTTAAGCAAATGGTTGTGTACCAGTCAGAATTGACAGTTCTACGATTCTCTAGTCGCACGATAGCCCAAACCCATTTATCCCAAAAAAACGCGAGAACAATTTGCGAGAACAACAATTTTTGTTGGGTTTGGCTCATTTTGAAAGACCCATACAATCGACTGCAGTTTACTTTCGGGCTTATACGCACAGATCAAAGATTCTTCACCTGCGTAGTTGTTACACACGGCTTTTTTTTGGTTTTTTTTTGAGTGATTGTCAAATCTTTTTCACGGCTAAATGTTCATGTAAAATCTTGTGTATGCTTGTCATAGAAATATCGGGGGATGTCTCAATCTCACGGTATGTCATATGACGATCTTGCTTTATCAGTTCGGGCACAGTATCGAAGTTTTCTGGCACAACAACCGATATTGGACGACGTTTTTTAAAGTCGTCCGTGAGTGAACGACGGCCACAATTGAATTCACTAAATCAGTGATATAAGTCAAAGTGAATTGATCGATGCACGTCAAGAAATACCGCCCGTATGACGTTCTGAGTATGTCTACAACCAACATTGTCAAAACTTTAGAATATATATGTCAGATGGCGCCATTTTTGCCAATGCCGGTACATAAATATAAACCCTCGTATTTTAGGGTCATGATATCCACTCCGAGATATTTAAAGGTGTCCACTTCAATATATTTTTCTTGGAGTTGAACATTAGTGTGATTATTTACTCTTCCATAATTTTTGTTTTTTCTCTCTAATGGTTTTGGTGCTGGTTTTCTTGGAAGACCCATGTATTTTTCCCAAAGATTAGAAACTCAACAGCGAATGCACACTCATTAATTCAAACTGAATCCATATATGTGCAGCCTACATATAGTTCAGTCGTTCTACTTCGTGAATCCATCATAACATCGTCCATAGTTAGATTAAAGAGCTTTCGACTTAAACCATAAATTCTTCAGACTACATTTTATCAGTTGTAATGTAATTTTTGTTATATTCAAATAGATTAATTATTGCTTGTGTTAGACCCGATTTTATTCATTTTCCTCGAGTACTTTATCAAACGTCTTTTCGAGGTCAATAAAAGTCTGGTACGTTTCAATATTTGTATAAATTGATTTGTCGGCAGTATCTTTGATAGTAAATATGTCATCGTTGATGCTGAGTTCTTTCCTGAAACCACTTTAAAATTGTTCCAGGTATGGGTCAATATTGTTTGTCAGTTTATTCTCCAGAATTCTTTCGTAGGACTTCGACGGACCACTCAATGGCTTGAGAACCTTTTAAGGTTTTTTCTCGTTGGTTCCTTGCCACAGTATGATCACAGTTATTAACAATCTATCTTTTTTTGTTTAATATTTAAATATATTTTAATATGTGCGTGTTTTTTTGTGATCGTTGCGAAAATACCATTAAGATTTGTTTGGAAGGATTGTTGTATGAGTCGTTTACCTTTTTAATAGCTGCAAATTTGAAAAAACAACTAATCAGGGCTCGTATATCTTTATTATTAAATGATCCCGTTGCATTATGCTTAAAAAATCAGATTATGTCGAAAGAATAAAAACTAAATTCATGTCGGGACAATGCCAGAATTGTTTTTGAATATTTCCAAGCTCTTCTGGTGTTCCAACTTACGGCAAAAATAAGTGAAAGCTTTCGCAACTAGCGTACGATATTAAAAAAGAAACTGGTATAGTTCATAATCGGTAAGTAAAGCTCGTGTTTTGTCCTAGATTTTTCCAGCTGATAGATTTTTCCAATACCATGTAATGGTTTGATCGGAAAATTTGCAGGGATTTTTTTTAAGACAAAAAAAAAACGAAAATAATTTATGTAAATATTTATTTAGACTATAACGTAATTAGCAATATTATTAACAATTTTTGATCGACGTAGTGGCAGGTTCATAATGTTTTTTTGCCAAAAATTTGCATGTAGAGGGGGAGGGGGGATTGGTGGCTTGTCAGAGATTAAATTAGTATCTTTATTGCCAAAAAAAGTCCATCTCGTTTTCGGTTTTAAAAGCTTTATCAGAAATGCTGTCTCTGATATTTTTGTTGTGCTGCAAAATTACTTTTTCATGTGGTGTAGGCTATTTTGGCCGCTTTTCGATCGATGCATGGTTCAAATTGATCATATGTTGACAGTAGTGGACGGTATTAGCTGTTTCACCTCTTTTCAGAGGCTCATGAACACCACACCCTTCATGGTCTTCTTTCCAAAGGGATTCTTTCTTGAGGCCGATGTCGATGGTTGTTCTGGGCCAAGCCATGGTTGTTTGCATTACAATATATCCATTTTTAGTCTCCAGTCACGTTCCGATGCAAAAAGTCTTTCTTTCATTTCGAGAAAGCAAACTTTCGATCACAGTTCTTCGCTTTTCCATCTGTCTGTCGCTCAACTGATGTGGTACCCATTTTTCTGCCTTCTGGATCTTTTCCATGGCATGCAGATGATCATAAATGGTTCACAAATCGTCTTCTTCCAACAACGCTTACATCATCAAATTTTTTCGATTGACCTGGACGTTCTTTGTCTTTACGTGCTTTACATTTATCTAAGAGACAGGCTGAACATTTGGGATCGATATTAAACGTCTGGAATATACTTTATCCCAGTACAAAGTTATATTAATTTAAATTAATGGTTACAAAGATAGAATTAATGAACTTTTGAGCTCATACATAGCTTTGAGGTGCAATATATCTTTGAAGATACATATCCTGGATTCGCATTTGGATTATTCCTAGAAAATGTGGGTGCTGTGATTGACGAACCCAGCGAGAGATAGCACCAGGATATTTCCCTTATAGAGATGCGATATTAAAGGAAGGAAATGGATCATGGGTTGTTAGCTCATTACTACTGGGGATTATACATAAATATTGTGTATAAGTGGATAATTGTATAAGTGTAACTGTGTTTTCGTACATTTTTTATTGATATATTCCTGTTAGGTGGTCATAGTACTATTTAAATTAGACAGACGTTTTCATTAGACAAAAAAAAGATTGAATTTGGTAGACCAGTATTATTAACAGCCTACGGCCTGTCGAAAAACGATTCTTACATGCCCAATGTTTGTTCTCTCTGAGAATTCTCCGAGTTACCCCGGTATTATCGAGTAAATCAAAGTAATTTAATTTTATTACACTTTATTTTGTTGTATAAACGTGCCATTTTGATAAGAAACCTTTTTTTTATTTTAATATTTAAACAAATATTTAATCTTCTTTGTTAGATATGAGTAATATGAATGGGACAACAGGTTGTGTTTGTTAACCAAATAATGCAACAGTGCTTTAACTTATCAGCATATTAACATAAACAAAAAATAACTTTGTCTTTGTATATTTACTTTGTAGGTCTGTCTGAAAAATTATCTA
This sequence comes from Cosmopolites sordidus, assembly GCA_031761425.1. Taxonomy (NCBI): domain Eukaryota; kingdom Metazoa; phylum Arthropoda; class Insecta; order Coleoptera; family Curculionidae; genus Cosmopolites; species Cosmopolites sordidus. The sequence continues at coordinate 239,210 of JARFXV010000577.1, read as the reverse complement.
TGGTTCTGCATTTTGTGAATGTACCTAACTCAGGAATATATGGTGCCGCAGAACAATAGAAAAGTAAAACAAAATACATTTATACATCAAAAATATACTAAAGAAAAATGCCCTATTCCAATCTCAACTGCAAATTATTCATAACCCCGCATGTGAAAATCTCATGCCTTTTAATCTGGTGTTCTTGTGAGCTTAGGGATGTCTCCAATATGGAGGTGACAAGATTGTGAAACAAAGATATATTAGCGATGTGAGTAGTCGCCTTTTATTACTGGAACACTGTCTAGACCCACAAATAAAGAAATTGCTTCACTCAACTTCTTTAAAATGCAGATTGTTTTTTCGCGTTCGCGCTTTTTTTCAGCTAATTCTTCATCTCTTCTATTTCTTTTCCCTTGAGGTGTTCATATTAAAACCCGCTTAGGTTTTCTTAGAACATACCCATAACTGCTTTGTTCTTATGTCGTATACTAAAGAATAAATGATCAATTAATTCTTTTTTTCCGGATCCAGCAGTGCTTCCGGTTAGTTATTTTCCGCTTTTTTTGCTATCCCGGATATTCTGCATTATTTAAGTTAAATATTAATGTGATTTATGCGAAATCTCACAAAAAATTGCGTCTCCAGCCCCGCCGGTAACCAAACCGGTTAAGACCGGATGCCAATTGTCACTTGCCAATATACTGGTTTTACGATAAACTAAGTTCCGGCATAAAGTAAAGATTGATAATTTGAGGGGGGAGCTGACTGAAATAGCTGATGATTATGGTTCGAATTCGACGTTACGCACTGGGTTTTAAACAAACTCTGTTGTTGATTCGTCTCGAACTTAAACATGAACCTATTTGTAGTTATGTCAATTAGAAAACAGATTGAATCATCTCCTGATGATGCTAACACTTAGACTGACGTTTCAATTAAATTAAAAACAACTGATTTGGTGTTTAGTGGTTGATCTCTTCAAGATTGCCGTGCTGTGTTACACCAAAGATTCCAGCAAAATAAATTTTATGGTTTTACTTATTGTTTATTTCGCATTTTTCGACATTTCTATTTCGTGAATCTCACTTACGAATTGTTATTTTACGTTTAAACGTGGGAATCGAAACTATTTTCAAATTCCAGCGATAGCTGTAGTACAATCGTTTAAAATATGCGAAATGTTCGAACTGATTATCGTCAATTACAATAGCAGCCAGAGCTAATGTGTGCGGTTTTTTTTCTACGGAACAATTCTAAATAAACTTTTAGTTTTGCTTTTAAATATTACCTTAGGATTAGTTCAATATTTTTTAACTGATTATAATTTTTGTCAATAATATATAAAATATAGTCAATGGTCAACTTTAAAGTTCAGACACATGTTCAGAATGAAAAATATTTTACTTGGAGCAAGAATTTAATTGTTTTAAAATCTCTGAGGCAATCCTCTATAATTTAAACTATGTTAATAATTATACTAGGCTTCGCAGAACGACACCTATAGAGCAGTAAAAGAACTATATGATCTACTAGATTTTGAAGTTTTATTCTTCATATGAAGTTTCAAATCGATCTGTCAATTCATTTGTACAAAAACAGCAACTTAAGGTAAATGTATCAATGTTATTTTTTAAAATGTTTTCTGATCAAAAACGACTTCGACTAAAATTTAAATTTTTATCGAAAGAATAAAATGGATTTTAAACGTCATTTTGTAACTATGGATGAGACTTGGGTTTACCACTAGGATCCTGAAGTGCGACAACAAACCGCAGTGTGGATTGAGTCCGGTTGTTTAGCTCCGCAATAGTCAAAGTGGTCAAAATCGACTAAAAAGGTTATGGCAGCAATTTTTTGGGATGCAAAAGGCATTTTGTTACTTGATTACCTTCACACCGGTAAAACAATAACAAAACTGTATTACTCAAACCTTTGGGATCAATTCGATACAAAAATTCGTGAGAAAAGTCCTGGTTTAGCCATATTCACCAGATCTGGCCCTCTCTGACTTTCATCTGTTTCCAAACTTCAAATAATTCCTACGTGACAAGGGTTTTTCATCAAATGAAGAAGTTATAGCTGCCGTAGATGAGTATTTTGAAGGACTTCTAAAAAATCACCCCAGAGATGGAATAAATGAATTGGAGAACTGCTGGAAAATATAAATTGAGCTTAAGGGAGAATATATGGAATAATAAAGTAAGTTTTCAACTATAAACTTGTCTTATCATTTCAGCCCCGCGAAATTTTCAGTTATCCTAGTAATGTTTTGTGATCTTTCAAACACGTTTCATTAAAGTGAATTTTTTTTTTTTTTGGTAATGAATCGTGCAACAGTTTTATTATTTATTTTGACATGTCTTCTCATGAACCCCGAATAACACTTTTCATCACTTCCGTTTCGTTTTTCATGGTGTACGCACCGTGTGAAACGAGGCGAGTCATTCGCCGTGTCATATTTACGTACATCTTCAAATATCTTTTATTTGTCTGGACGGGTCTTTATCGAGAGAAATTAGTGGCGTGAGTCAGTGAAGTAGTATTTCGGTCCTGTTTTAGAATTCAAATTTATTGCGAAGAAATGTATGAGTGTTAGTGTTAAATAACTTCCGACCCATTGTCACGCCGGTAACCAGGCCGGATGAAGCCGGATGCTTCCAGTGGTAATCGATAGCAATATTTTAATACATGGTACAAGATATATAGGAACTCATCTAAGCTCCGAATCGCCAGGAGCTCTGCTCGACCATCTGGCGGTTCCCTCAAATGCTCTGGCAAATTGCATAATAGTAGAGTCATAAACCGAAAAGGGGAAATAGAAGTGGAATACTTTTTAAATCTTCCATATTGGTATATAGTCATGATTCACTATAAACGCGCCTTGAAAGTATCCCCCAGATATTTTCGATGGTATACAAATCTGGAGAGACAGCAGGTTAATCCAGTTTTTATATTTTATTTTGCTTGAATCTCGTTTGCCTTTATCTTGTTAAAATACTGGCCAGGCTTCACCAGTAGCTCGAGGGTTTTTAAAATGGGAGGGCGTTGAAGAAAATAGTGCTGCTGAAGAATTTTTTCCTCCTTCGCGAGTCTATTGCTGCTCGCCACCAAACAATAAACACACGAAACAAAACAGAGAATTAGTATCTTCACAACCACATAACCACAAACTGTTATTGTATAGAGTATTGTCAAATTTTCGAAAACACGAGTGTGGGACAACCGGTAAAATAAATTACAAAATTTTCGGGTATTTGACGATCTAAACCACACGCATCAATAATCTGGCACCCGTTTTGATTTATTTCTTTTAGTTTTCTGCGAATATTTAGAAAACCGTTCAAGTTATCAAATTGCGCTTTTCGCCATTCGATTCCTTCTAATTTTATCCATCTTGTGGCCTACTTTCATAGAAATTCATAGAAAATTCATTTCATAGAAAACTTTCATAGAACTTTCGCTTTTCTGATGTTTTCCTATGATACCCCCTTTGAAAATTTATCGATCAAATTGCAAAACTTAAAAAAATAGAATCGCTTCATTTTCGGATATTTGATGCTCCAAACCACGCGCATCAATAATCTGGTATCCGTTTCCATTTATCTCTTTTAGTTTTTGAAATACGATTTTTTGAATATCGAAGAAAATCGAACATTTTGCAAAAATTGCATTCCCCGACCAGTTTTCTGCGAATATTTAGAAAATCGTTCAAGTTATCAAATTGCGCTTTTCGCCATTCGATTCCCTCTAATTTTATCTATCTTGTGGCTTACTTTCATATAAATTCAGTAACTTTCGCTTTATATTACATTCCCAATTCTGGTTTTCACTTTAATTTCATCAGCAATTACGATCTTTAAAAAATTCTCAAAATGACTCTTGTTTCTCTTCTTGACGGATCAGGTGGCCTCCCACTTGAACGATGAGTCCTGTATGTCTCGCTAAATCGAATCGACTTGGCAAACGATGAAAAACTTCGTTTCAATCGGCGTTCCATGTTTCTTTAATTCACCCCGTCTGCGTATAACGAAAAAAATAATCGTCTTTCTTCTACTAAAAAACAATGTTTTCTCATAATTAATATAATCCTAATTCGGCCGGTAACCAGACCGGATGAAGCCGGATGCTTCCAGTGGTAACTGAACGCAATAAATTCGATAATGGTCGACCCTTCTGACATTGCTCACAGTAATTCGTTCTAAAGTGTATAAACAGGGACGAAGGTATGACTTTAAGTCCGACTAACCTTCATCACACACAATGAGTTGGTGAATTGTTCGTAATGGACAGAAGTCATCAAGGAAGGATAATCCTTACAATACTATATCATGAACCAAAACATCTCGACTCTAACCGTATAAATAAAAAAATGGCCAAAAACAAGTGAATTTCTTTTCGAATAAACACCAATTATTTTTGTCGTTGCGACTTGATTTATTATGGGTGATTTAATGCGCTCTGCACCTGCTTGCTTCATGTTGTTTGTGTCGGATTATCCACTTTTACTTCTTCGACTTTCTTAAATCGTTTAACGATCATATCTTTTGACCCGTTCCCCCTGGTGTTTTTTTAAAGATTTGTCCTTGAATAAAATTAAAAGAATAATAATTTTTGGACTTTGTATTCTTCTCTATTTGCTTCATATTTCTTTTTTTTCTGTACACTTGTTTATGCATTTTACATGCATACCAGATGACCTGGGATTTTCTAAACTCTACCAGGGGAGACTAAAAAGTTCCTCGGAAGTGAATTAGAACCAAAACACGAATTAACAAGAGGGAATATGGGGACAGGGAGACAAACTGATGTCGTTTGAGGTGAATTTTCAATTTCGAGAAAAAGAAAAAGTCACAAGACTCAAGTCTGGTGAATAAGGCGGCTACACACTTCTTATGTGAGGACTTGATGAGTGAAACTTGATGCAACGTGCAGTGTACACTCTTGTCCGAAGTGTTCAATGAATCTACATGACTACAATCAGGATGCCGGCTTTGTCTCTCATTATGTTTACAGATCTTTCTCTACCTGGAGACTTTTTTTTCAGTGCAGAACCAGTTTCTTTAATGTTTTTAACCTATGTTTTGCCCTATTTTTTGACAGTATATTTAACAGCTAAGAAAATTACATCTTTAAAAGAACATTCTTTGGTTTGGTTGGTTTATTGTCCTCAAGAGTTCTGCCTAAAATTTGGTTTAAAAGGTTATCGTGCGCTTTTTCTACTCCGTATTGGAACATACAGATCTGGACAATACGGCGTTTTAATATGAGGGCTCTATACCGCACAGACCCACATTAAATTTTCTGAAGTTTTTTTTTGCTTAAATTATAATGAAGATGAACAGAGGGCCTACCATTCGGCATTGTTGGAGATCTATTAAATAGATAACTGTATATTTTTAATATTCTTAATGTCTCAGCACAAGATACTTTATTTTTTAGACGATATTTGATGGGGTGACAATATACGAATGACAAAATATGACAAATATACGAATCAAAATAGAATAACGAGCATTAAATTCTTACATTTTAAGCTGTGTCCACATCATTACAAATTTGCGTTATGCGTTATGCGGGCTGTATGTGTTGTATGTGGTGTGCCTGCACAAGAGAGTAGATGCTCTGACACACAAATATTATCGCCGCACAGTACGCACATGAACCATCTGTTTTCCACTAGATAATCCGAACAAATTGTTCGAGTAAATTCAACACACACACAAAATTTTATTGGTGTGGACCAGCTTAAAAGGCAATGTGCTTACGTAAATTAAAGCCGAGATGGATATTGTTTACGGGGGCTCTGTACGATGATTTAGCAGCGTAAAATTTTGGGCAGCTGAATTTAAACGAGGATGTAAAGTGCGTTTCAATAAATTCAATAAATTCTTAACAACCCCTGCCGTAACGAAACCCGGCAAAGTTGCAAAAACGTAAACAGGGCCGGTCCTAATAAAATAACAGGTAAAAAGATAAAATTAATTTTATACCTGGTTTAGTAGTTTGAAATATTTTAGTTTAGTTCGCATTATATTAAACAGTGAAGTTCTATAATTTCGATCGTATTTTTTGTTATTCCAAACGTGCTAAAAATGTGGCGTTCTTGTCAAGATAATGATCATTGTGCCTCCGGTAGTGCTAATTTTAAAAGGAAACATTTTTCTCCCGATGCTAACGAAATTGTTAAAAATGTGTATTTAATGAATAGGGGGCTTCATTAACAAAAACTCCGTCGTCTACAGTTAAAGATATTATGACGAAGCTAATTTAAGCCAAAAACGTCCGTAGTGATTCTGGTAAAAGCAAATATGTTGCGAAAGCGAAAGTGACAAAGACTTAATTCGAAGCAAAATTTATGCTATGTATGAAGAACAAACTCTGCCTACATTGCATTCATTGCAACAGCGACTAAAGAAAGATGAAACTAACATTCTTTGCAGTAGAACTAGCCTCCGGAGAATATTATCTCAAATGGGTTTTGCAAATCGGGCCATTAATGAAAGACAAATATTAATGAATCACAACGATTACGACGATGGCGGCTTGACTACTTAATTTCTATAAATAAACACAGATTAGAAAATCGTCTCATTATCTACCTTGATGAAACATGGTTCGATACACATGAGACGTCACCAAAAGCATGGGTAAACACATCAAGAAAATGTTAAACCAAAGCCCCAGCGAACAAGAGAAAAAAATTACAATTTTATATGCTGATTCCGAGGATGGATGGGTTTCAAATTGTTTACGGCGTTCGATAGTGTCCCACATGACTGGTTATTAGAAGTTTTGATTATCTACAACATTTGTCCGCAGATTACAAACTCTTAAAGGTATCTCATGAGTAAATGGAAGACTAATTTTTTGTTCACCAACATATTGGAACAACAAATATCGAGAGAGGAATATTTCAGGGCGATTCCTTTTCCCCTGTTTGGTTTTGTCTAGCATTAAATCCAATGTCGACATTACTTAACAATAGCAATATTGGCTACAAACTTGACATGAGAAATTCCAGAAAACTATCTCATTTACTATACATGGAAGACTTAAAACTCTATGGAAAAACAAGAGGGAAACTAAACCCATTAATAAAAACTGTCGAAATATTTAGTAGGGATATCAGAATGTTATTCGAACTCGAGAAATGCTCCACTATGATGATACAAAAGGAAATAATAAAAGAACAACATTCAACAGCCTGCGGTATACAAGAACTAGCATCAGAAGACTCATACAAATATTTAGGAATGCTTCAAAATCATAAATTTGATCATAGCCTATAAACACCAAACCAAACTGAACGGTGGAAACCTCATTAAAGCGATCAAGGGCTTGGCGGTGCCAACTCTGACATATTCTTTTAGTATTCTTAAATGGTCTGAAGTAGATCTTGATGAACTGGATAGCTTGACCCGAAGAACATTGACAAAGTTCCGATGTTTACATCCCCATTGGTCTACAAAAAGGATATATATTCCAAGAAAGTTAGGAGTCAGAGGGCTTGTGAATGTCAAGGATCTTTGTCTCAACCAGGAGAATAGGATGAGAGAGCGCTTCATTAGTTCGCATAGCACACTAATGAAACTGGTTGTTGTTTTTGGCCAGGGTTTCACCCCGCTGAATCTAAATAGACAAATTCGTGTTGATAGTAGAACAGCACTAAAGGATATCGTTCAAGAATGGAAACAACAGAAATTACATGGGACATTTCCTAAATTACTTGAGGATGACTCCATTGACAAATATTTGTCTCTAAAGTGGCTTACCGATGGACTATTATATCCAGAAACAGAGGGTTTCGCGACGGCTATTCAAGATAAGGTTGTAAGGACAAAAAATTATGAAAGACATATACTACACATGGCTGTTGTCATCTTATTGGAGGGTATCCGGTCCTTGCCACTAATGTTTATCTAGGTAGGCATAATCAGCTGGCGAAAATTATACACCAGCAAATTGCTTTAATGAACTAGCTATTTGATAAGATACCTCCACCATATTACAAGTACATGCCTTTCCCCGTACTTGAGTCAGCCGATAGCATTCTTTATTGGGATAGACCAATTACAACAGATCGGACGGTTGACTATAATAGGCCGAATATTGTTCTAATTAGCAAAAAGCAAAAGAGAGCTTTCATAATCGACACTGTGATACCACTCTCTTACAACATCAGAAAAACTGAAATGGAAAAGGTCACAAAATATGAAAATCTTGCATTTGACCTGAAAAATCAGTGGACACTCCATAAAGTGGAGGTGCTACCTTTTGTTATATCCACCGAAGGTCTAGTAAGCAAACCCTTTTCCAAAAAAAATCCTGGAAATTCTTGGTGTTTCAAAATCGATTACCACAGTAGGACAACGAACAGTTCTCTTACAAACTTGCAACATTATTGGTAAGGTACTAAGCTGAATGGGAGGAGCTGAACTGCTTTCTAATCTAGTCTGAGATGATCGATAAATCATGTTTGTAACAATAATTTAATCATAATTTAACAATATTTTATTTTTTTCCAAAATTATTCAGAAGTTAAACCACTCCAGCTCTGGCGCCTTTTAAGAAACTAGAAATAACAATAGAAAGAGGGCAATAAAATATCTTGAAGTGGAATCCATGTTTTTTTTCGTAGTGTAAGAATAAGAAAAGAAAGACAAAAAAAGATGGGATACGTGTATTTTTGAACCCAGTGTTATTTTATTGCTTCAAATTGTGTTATGAACAGATTTGAATTTGCCTACAGACAGTTACTGATTGTCTACCGATGATAATGTCATTTCTAATAATATAGGGACATAAAAAAACTGTTCAACTTATTGATTGATGCGTTTCAATTACACTGTATATCATCACAGATCATTTGAAGATTTGACCTTGAATCGAGCGAATGCGGATTTTGGAGATTAGTTTTTCTTTTATTTTTTTTAATTGTTGCTTGTGGTTTTTTATTTATTATTTTTCTCTGATTGATACTTAAGTGCAAGGCTTTTCGAAATCTTCGGAAACGAAAAAACAAATATCGGTTAATCAGCGTGATTTGGCAAATTGGAGAAAAAAAGTCGAGGTCGATCTTTAAAATCGATTATTACCGGTAATTATATTTGATTTATTTCGGAAAAGTTTGTTTTTTGTTGTTTTTTTTTAATAATTACAGGATTTTGAATTCATTTCATTTCAAGCGTTTATTATAGATTTTAGTATTATCTACATATGTTTCGCCTTGTTGGGCTTTCAGTCAGTATTAATTCAAGCTACTCTTGAGAAAGCCCTAAAAAGGGCAAACATACGTTCTGTCAAAAAAGTACCGAGAATTGGTAAAAAAAAACACAATTCAAATTTTTTGTATTGCCTTCAAACTAGGCCCCTTCCGAAATAATACTCTTATGCCAATGAATAATCCATGTCAAGGCATTTTTTTAACGCATGTTCCGGTATCGATTTCCGTTCTGGCCGCGAATTCTCTTCTATGTCTTCTATCGACTGAAAACGGGTGCTTCGAAGTGGTAATTTGAGTTTTGGAAAGAGAACGGCAAAAACAACGGTGGTTGTTCGATGGTGTTTGTTGAGTTTTTGGCCAGAAAATTGTTTACAATGATAACCTTGTGCCATGTGATAGCCATTTACACTGCAAAATTTAAGATAAATTCTTTGTTCGATGTTTTTATCCATTGTAAAAATCGTAAAACACAGTAAATGACAGTTGACGTTCAATCTCCGCGTCAGTACAGTTGTGCCAACTTAATGATAAATAGAATTTTGACAATTCCTTTAAGTGAGCTTTTCAAATGATCAATTCCCGGTACTTTTTTGATAGAATGTATAAAGCAAAATCTATAATAAACGTTTGAAACATAAAATTACAAATGCATCAAATCAATTAAAATCCTAGTATTTTCAAAATGTTTCACATAAACATAATTCCGTTATATGATATTACGAACTAAATTTATTTTCAAGCCTTTTGTTTTTTTGACATTTTTTCTTATTGCATAAGAAAGGAAAGGATTTACGGTTAGAGACGCATCAACAAATACAAGGATATTTAGCAACTGGACCTACAGCTTAACGTGGGTTCCGAACCACGGTCATCAGCCACCGATAACCCAGGCCAGCACCCCCCTCAGGCCAGGGGGGTGCTGGCCTGAGGGTCTACCGACTGGCGGGTGACCAACGTAGAATACTTCTCAGTAGGCATCCGGCCTTACCCAGCCTTTAACTCGGATTTTACACTTTTGCCTAGAAACAATCACAAACATTTAGGAATCAAACAGGCAGAAGAAAGACAGAAAATCAACCAGAGCGCTGGAATCGAACTATCTACCGCTCCAATGCGGTTTCGGCACAGCAGCGACAGGTCGCGACTGGCTTTTTTATAAGATATGGCACTGGAAACAAAGGTTCACAATCTAATCTTTTATGTTATTTTGTTGCTGCGATAGCATCTTTTAAAACTACATGAAAACGCGAGCGAAAGTAATGGTATTCTGGTGAAACCTTACGGTGACGCTTGTAAGCGTTGGTTTAGACCAGGGGTCTCCAAACTTTCCAGCCTTACTAGCCTTACTTCCAGCCTGATTACTCCAGTAAGTTCCAATTTCCCTACCATTATCTATAATTTTTAGTCACCGAGTACGCGCCCTAGACGAGCACACGCTTGCTAAATTCGCTAGTCACGGGCCGGATTGATAAGACTGGCGGGTCGGATTTGGCCCGCGGGCCGTAGCTTGGAGACCTTTGGTTTAGACAATTCTCGAAAGTGGTAATTTCGACTTAAAAGGCCAAAAAACCTCAAGATCAAGCGAAAAATTTGAAGTTGGAAGAAGACGATATGCAAACTCAACAGAAATGTTGGTCGCCGAATCATTTGTGATCGTAGGCATGCCACGGAAAAGATCCAAAAAGCAGGAAAATGGGTATCACGTCAGCTGAACGACTGACAGATGGAAAGACATCAGAGACACCATTTCTGTTTTTTTTTTCTTTTTTTTTCACTATTTCTCAGCCGAGTGGCTGAAAACTCTCGCCCCACCACCCGCCTTACTCACCAGACTTGGCCCCTTCAACAATTAAGGAGATCAAATCTTCTATTGGAACCTTTGGTGTGAAACACTGAACTTGAGGAGATTTAATCTCCTCGATTAAATCATCTCCTGATGATGCTAACCTTGTTAGCGAAACGTGCGTCGAGCAGTTCAAAAAAAGTGATTTTAGTGGTAAATCTCTTCAAGTTTAATTAAGGAGATATCGAAAAATTACTTGAAAAATTATAAATTGCCAGAGAGATGAGAAAAATGTATAGATGGCGATGGTGCAAAACTTTGAATAAACCATTTTTTACCTTTCTTCCAAATTAAACGTAATTTAAAAAAAAAAAGAGTTGTTAATCGTCACACCTGGTCTTTAATAGTAAAGGATTTCTGTCCAAACATTTAATTTTTTATTACCAAATTTAAAGAAAAATTAATAAAAGCGCTTAAAAAATTATTAGGAAAATATTAAAGCTTTAACATAAAGACGACTTCAATCTGTTTCTACATATAAGTGCATGTTGTTTACCTCTTTTTAAGGTAAAAGTATGGGAAGCAGATTGTTTGTTTCCGGATATGTGTCGTTAAAGTCACTTAAAGAGAGGTCTGAAATTAGTGTAATTCCTCTCAGTCTCGCAGACTTGTATTATACGTAATTAGCCGAGGATTAGATCTGGTTTATTATAGCTGGTGGTTTTCGTAAACAACCACATTTTTATATAGGGCGTTACATTTTTTCTGTTATTAGGTCTTCAACTTAATTCTCACCATTTTTTTTGACTACATTCGATATTTATTTATGAAAAACGTAATTCAAGTTTAATAATGATAATAATAATTTATTGAATCCTCAAGACAATGCAAATATGCATGGATCAAGTCAAAACAAGAGCATGCACATTGCCACACTTCTGTGCATACAAAGAATATATAACATTTAAACCTACATATAAATATTTTATTCTTGATAAGGTATATAATTTAATAAAGTATTTATTCAATCCCCACAACAATAAAAATATTCATGATTAAGTCGGATTAACAGAACATTATGTTCAACTATCTTACATGAATGTATTGGTAAAACAAGTTCATCAGAGCCTCGTGTGTCATAGTGATGAAAATCACTATTTTTTACGAATGCTACAAAATTTCGCCTAACAAAGATGATAATCTCCAAAATATATAGTGATGGTTGGTCAAAATCCTGCATTGTTTAAAAATTGGTCGAAATGTTGCTAGTAGTGACACCCCACCCATTATTCGAATTATCTTTTTTTGTATTTTAAAAACACGCATCAGAAGAGGCGACCCACCGCAAAATATCAAACCATACCTAGTGCGACTGTAAAACTCTGCATAGTAGTATGAATGCACAGTATCCGTGGTACCAACCCGTTTCAACCTATAAACAGCATATGAGACAGCAGCTAATTTCTTGCATAGTTCAGCTATGTGTTCATCCCAGCAAAGTCTGTTATCGAGATGAACACCCAGAAATCTAGTACAGGATGTTTGCTGTATAGATTTACCTTTAATTTTTAGTAAATATGACTCCGTTATAGTGTGTGTTCGAGGAGTAAAAGCAATAAAACTGGTTTTGTTAAGGGATAACTTATTATTCGTAAACCAACTATAAAATTTATTTAGCATTTCCTGTACCGTTTCAATGGCTCCCTGCATGTTTCTATTTCCTGTTAAATAGCTGCTATAATCAGCAAACATTACCATATTTCCGCTACTGCAAACATCTGGCAGATCATTAACAAAAATTAAAAATAATAGTGGACCCAAAACAGATCCTTGGGGCACTCCAGAAATAATCCTTAATCTTTCAGATGTTGCTTCATCAATCTGTACAACTTGGTGTCGGTCAAACAAGTAAGATTGCAACCACTCTCTCACCCGACCCTTCAAGCCATAGTGATGAAGTTTGTCCAGCAGTATTGCGTGATCCACCAGATCGAAAGCCTTACTTAGATCCATAAACAGACCAACACATTTGCAATTACCGTTTGTGTTTTCATATATCTTGTTTAAACATTCACAGATTGCTGAATGTGTAGATCGACCACTTCGAAACCCGTGCTGTGATGATTTCAATATATTAAAGCGCACAAGAAAGGACATGATCTGCTCATACACTGTACGCTCCAACAGTTTAGATAACGTAGGTAGAATAACTATTGGTCTATAGTTGGAGAGGGAGAGCCGGTTACCTCTCTTGAAGACAGGAATTACTTTTGATGTTTTTAATGCCATCGGAAAAATACTTTCCAGAGACCAATTCACTAGATATGTTAACGGTATTATTAATGAGTTGATAGACTTCTTCAGTACAACTGAAGGAATATTGTCTAGCCCCACAGAATTTGTATTTTTTAGTTTCCTTACTGTTTTAATTATGTCATATTGGTTAACTGGCCGTAATATCATAGAGTTTTGAATTGGAGTCACTTGTCTAACCCTAGTAGCAGCCATTGAACTCACCAACACGTTCTTAGGAAGATTAACAAAGTATTTATTAAAACAACTAGCAATTTCATACTTGTCTTTCAAAGTAATTCCATCCTCATCCCTTATGGCGCTTATGTTAGTTCTCGTATTGCGGTTTTTTTTAATGTTATTGTTTTTTATTTTCCAAGCCGTTTTTGACTTGTTCTCCGATTCAAAATATTGTTTCACATTGTAAAGCAGTTTAGCCCTTCTTATAACCTTTCTATAAATTCTTTTGTACACCCTATAATGTGTAGCATTTTGTTCGGCTCCGGATAATAGTTTCGTTCGATACAATTCTTTTAAAGTAATAGATGACATTCTGATACCTCTTGTCAACCAAGATTTAAATTGACCCTCATTGGACATTCTTACTTTTCTAAAGGGAAAACACATATCAATGTAATACTCCAAACAATGTGAAAATGCCTCAAACCTCCGATCGAAACTTTCAGCCTGAAATATGTCATACCAATCTTCCCCGCTCAGATACAGCTGAAATAGTTTCATATTAGTTTCACTATAATCTCTTTTAAATTTTGTTATTTCATGCAGATTTGATGTAATTGGAATCTCTATCAACTGAGCCGAATGATCAGACAGACAATTACTCCAAACAATACAAGAAAAACCATCTAATTTATAATTCGTACATATGTAATCTATAAAAGTAGCCGATCTTTCTGTGGTACGAGTTGGTTCCTTTACTGTATTACATAACCCATAACTAAGTAGTACATCCTTTAAGTTACTAACAATATTAGTATTTTCCTTATAATCGATGTTTAAATCCCCACATAAAATACATTTGCAGTTTATTGGAAGGCGTAACTCATAAAGAAAGCTACTCAATTTTCGAAAAAAATATCAATATTAGTATTTGGAGCCCGATACAAATTCAATACACAAATTAAGTCATTCTCAAACTCAATATAAATGCCGCAAATTTCAAATATACCATCACTACTATATTTATTTGTTCTCTCTATATCTTTAATGCATGAACTCAGCTTATCACTAACAAGTATCATGACCCCACCACCATTTGAATTTTCTCTACAATAAGCAGCACCCATTTGATAATTATTCATTTTGTACAAGTTCATTTCACTGTCTGTTAACCAGTGTTCCGTTATGCAGACCACATCGATCTTCCTTGATTTTATTATATATTCAAAGTGATCCATTTTGTTTCTCAAACTTTGTAAATTCTGATGTAAGAGCACAATAGCACATCGATCATGTTTACCCCACTCTTCAGCTATTTGCTATTTATCAATAGAATAACTAATTTTTTTTCTTTCTATTTCCATTCTACGGTTGTAAACAGGGCAATTCATATCAAAAGCAGAGTGCTCCACATCATATCTCACACTTTGTGTTGTGTTTTCCTTCTTCATACATTTCAGTTCATACATTTAATTATTTAATTATTAGTTAGTTAGAATTTGTATATTCTCTTGCCACGTGATTGTTTCCGCCGCACCTGAGGCATGCTTCTTCTTTATCACATTCATTTGAACTATGACCATATTCCCCACACTTGAAACACCGATACACCGATATATACTCAAAACTCGACAGACTGAGAATCCTATGCACAATTTTCGTCTCGATTCCATAATGGACCAAAATGTTTTTGGGTCGCATTCCACTATGGCCATATAATTCGTCTTCATTTTTTTCACAACCTTTACTTGTAGAGCAGTGTTCTCATGTAAAATAAATTTATTCTGCTTAAATAAATGTGCCTTTATGTCTTCCTTACCGATATTTTCTTCTATGTCTAATATCTTTATATTTGGATATTTATTTTTCGGCGTTTTTATATTGCATTTGCTTTTCAGTTTTTTTTCTACCATGGTTTTTAGTTTGCTAATCTCCTCTTTAATATTACATTTCATCAGTATGCCACCATCTTTTACATTTTTCATTTGAATGATCCGACTTCAAGATCTGTCGGATTGACGACATGTTTTATGGCTTCTTTGGTTTTTTTTTGTTGTCTTGTCTTGCCTTGGGCTCAACAACTAATACTTCACCTTTAGATTTTTTGCTTATTTCTGCATACGTACTTATTGATTTTTCGTTAGTCTTCCGCGTTAGACTTCCTGCTGTGGTAGTTTCTCCCTTGGTAATTTTTTCTAGCTTCTTTTTTATGGTATGTTTGAATTGCTCGAATTCCTTTTTAAAATGAGTGTTAAGAATAAGCCGATACTATATCGATTACTATATCTTCCTCACTTCTTCACTTTCGACCCCTTCCAGGTAACTGTCGAATGCCAGATTGAAAAAGACTCGTTTTTGATGTGATAAAGTTTTTGAGGCATTTTTCGACTTCCTTGAGGGATATTAAGTGGCTAACGACCAAGTAATGTTACAGTGATCGGAAAAAATGAAAGTCCGTTGATGCCAAGTCTGGAGAATGCGCGGGTGTGATAAAATCCCGAATGTGATAAAATAATTTTCAGTATTTATTTAACATTCATTTAGTTGATAAAAATACGTGCGAAAATCATTCTCACGTTCGTCATATTATACCCTACCACGACGAGAAAGGATAGAAAGTGACACAATCTCGACTCCGCGATCTCGATAAACTTTCTCATAGGATAGGATAGATAACGCCAGAAATGGTTGACAGCTTCACGTTAAGTTATATCAGCTTAGAGGACAAATCTGGAAGATGATTATAGGATTTCGACAATTACGCACTTTCGGTAGCCGTAGAAGAGAACGAAAGAGTGACAACCCGAAAGCAGGCCGAAGATGTCAGTGTAAATCAATCCACGATTGTCCGCTACGTCAAGAAGCTCGGTCAGGTACATCTCTCATCCTCCTTACTCCTACCGAAGCCCCCACGGACTACCACGTCAACTGTTCGATGAAAACCTGGTAGACGAGCAAAGTTTACGATGGTTTCGATGATTTAGTGACTGATGTTAAAGGGCGGATTACCTCCGAGAATCGACACTTTTTGCCCTTGGAATTCTCCGTCTACCAAAGAAATGAGAAACTTGTATTGAACTAGTGGATGAATTGTTCAAAAAACTACTCATAGGACAACTCTAATAATAAAAATAAAATTAAATTAAAATTTAATAACGTCATCTTGAAAAACGCAAACAAGAATTAGTCGGACATCTAAATGACAAACAAAGATTGAGAAGTGCGACTCCCACAAATCACTCTAGAAATATCACTAGGTCATTGGCCATTGGCAATGCCATTACCAAAAGAATTTTAACGAAAGGATGACCATTCGTAAACCAACAACAATCGGGCATCTGATTAATATTGTTTTCAAAATGGCAACTGCTTTTCGAATCAGTTTCTTTTTTCAAAACCCTCTAGCGTATAAAATGAAGGTGACTTTTAAAAATTGGCACTGGAATTTTGAAATAACTGTGTTATAGGGAGACGAAATTACTTTGGATGAATAAAAAATACTTTGTGCTAGATAGTATGTTGTTAGTTGTATCGTTGTTTTATTTTGTAACATTTATTGTTAAATTCTTTTTTATTGCATTAATTATAGACTAATTTATTGCTAAGATCGATCTTTACTCATAAGATATTCATTTTATATAAAATGATACAGAATTTACCTGACTGAAACAGTGTTAAGCCAAGCAGTGTTGAACGGAGCCTTATTGTATATGGAATTATTAATGCGAACAAATGGCTTTGATTCTCTCTTGAACTCTTTCTTTGACTCTTCTCTTGATGATTCTAACACGGTTAGTGAAACGCACGTCAAGAAATTAAAACATGCGACTTGATATGTTGCTCTTGGAGATAGTAATATGGAATAATTACACTAGTTTACACATTTTAACTTTTTTTATATACTTCGAAAGAAATGTATATAAATATGTGAACCGACCTTCCTTAAACCTAAAAGTGTTAGCAGGAATATTCTGCTAACTAATATATCAGGTCACATTTTTTTTCTCAATGAGTCAAATCATTTTTTTAACTACCCTACGAGGTGACTTTAGTTTAATATTAATTAAATTATTAATAATATAGTTATTTATTCGATTCAATAAACATATATCTTGTTTAAATTGAATTAAAATGTCGAATAGAAAATGTAAACAAAGTTGTGATCATTTTTGCTACGTTTGTGGACAGTTTATATTTTCAAAAAAAAAAGACCCATTGTAGGTTCGTTAAAAAGTGCATATCTTCATTATTTTGGATTTCTTGTTGCGAACTTGTACCTCATGTGTTTAGTGAAAGCTATAGAATCGTTTTACTTCAGTGGTCATCAAAAGATAACGTATACCTTCCATTTAGTTGACCAATGTTATGGAGAGAACGTAGTAATCATGAAAATTACTGTTACTTTTGTGTTACGAAGACAGGGGGATATAATAAAAAAAATACGGCGACTATATGCCGAAATTCCGTCTATTATTTATATCCAATTTGTCTAATATAGTACTAGACGATGACAATAAAAGTGAGGTTGAAATTAAAATGATTTCTATTGATTCTAACGATTCCTCTCTTTAAGGTAACACTTCACATTTAATTAACCAAGTCGAATTAAATGCTGTTATAAAAAATGTACAACTATCAAAAAATATTTTATCTGTTAATGAAAAAGCTGTTTGGAAGTCATTCAAAATGGTTGTCGAAGAATTGTTGGGAAATAAAAAAAGCGAAAATTATAAAGATATTGTTGCTGATTTATTGAAAAATTTTCAACAGATGGAAGTGAACATGTCACTGAAGATTCATTTCCTGCATTTAAGTTTTTTTCCCTGAAAACTTAGAAAGTATGAGTGACGAACAGGCGGAACGTTTTCATCGAAAAAACTATAAAAAAGTAGGCGAAAATTAGTCATTTTTAACTTTTTTTTTGTTATTCATACTAAGATTTTTTTTCCATTTTTAAGTAAATAAATATTTCTAAAAGCAGACGTGACAGAATTTTTGTTTTTTTTCTGGATAACTCTTACCTAAACAAACAATAATTAACAACTTTCAGGCGAGGTATAAAGACCGTGTAAACTAGTATTATTAAGTTATACTGAAAACACCATGATCAGAAGAACCTTGTGTAGCATACCAATTTAAAGAAATTATAAATATTTCATTGTAGATAAGATGGAACGTCAATTTATTTCATATGATGTCAGTTACATGCTCTTCCATCCACTCACATTGCAATTATGTGCTAATTATATTAAATCAACGTAATCATCACGAATCATGAGCATTTTTACTGCAAGAAATGATTTACAATATGGTTAATTAACATCAGTAAGCTTCGTTATATAACCAGTGTTTCATTTCAAGAGGAAAAAAGATAAATTCATACTATTATAATAAAATTTACGGTGATCTATGACCAAGGTTGTCAAAGACGTATCATTAATTCCATTTATTTTAACAGAACTATGTATGTTTTCATATACAGCTTGTTTTAAAATAAACCAATAATTATTTCGTAAAAATAGCATTGTTAAATATTTTGACTATTTCTTCTCTTTCTGTTTATTTTTCTCGATATCTAGTTCATTTTACTTTCCATCGTACTAAATTTTAAACCCGTTAGTAAACTCCAAGAAATTTACATCTAAGTACCAAATAACTTTTTTTTAACTTTTCGACGCGCGTTTCGCTAATCATGTTAGCATCATCAGGAGATGAGTCAGTCTCTTCGAGTTTAGTTCTAGTTTAGTTTTTGTGATCCTTGTTTTGGGATTCGATAATTCCCTGAAAGTTGGCGAAAGTGTATAGAAACTGAGGGGGATCACTTCGAATATTAAGTTTGTATAAGATTTTCATATATAAATTTCAAAATTAGTTGAAAAAAGCCCATAATTCGTGTAGTAGATGTAATAATTAAAAAAAACTATACAAGAATATGCAAGTGAACAATTTTTACTGTACGTTTACGGTAATCGATGAGTATCTGAATTTTTTTTTATGCCAGTTCTGTTGAAGGATTCTGTAGAAGGCCATCTTGTTCTTAATAGAACTTGGCTCATGCACATGTCATGTACACCGTTCATTGTTAATAGACGGTATTTTGCGGGCATTTTGTTGGACAGTTCGTTTTAATTCGAATCTCGCTTCGAAATGGCAAATTTTTGCTTTATTTTCTACGAGCTACGAGTCTTTAACGAAAAGTTCTATAGAATATAAATTACGTATATAAATTTCACAATACTTCATGAAAAAATAACGCTCAGATATATTAGTATGATCAATATTTATACATCATGTTTAAAAATAAAGATATATAACTTTATTGATTTTTAAAGGTTGAAACTCCTTCTCTTCTTGTACCTTTCGTAAAATTATATTTCTTTTATAAAATTATATTTCTATTTCTTCTTCATTTCTTTCTCTGTTAAAGATTAATATTGTTATTTACGTATGGGCCCTGGTGTGTCTGAAACAGCCTCTGTCCTGAGTTTCACTTTAATTGCAGCTATCCATTTAATAATTTCTACTTTAGCTCTGCTCCTATTTTCATAAAAATCGACTATTTGTCTAGTTAGCCTACTCGGACACATAAAAGATTACTATTATTATACATATATATCATCATCATTATCATCAGCCCGTGTCCATCTACTGCAGCATGAAAGATTCTTCAGCATTCTTTCAAATTACGCGCTATTGAAGTTTCCTCTGCCATTCGGGTCCAATATACTTAACAAAGTCATCAGCCTATCGGTCTTCTTCGTGGACATTTGCGATCAAGCGGTGTTCATTTCAGGATTGGTCTCCATCCATCCATCTCCATTTCAATTCCTTTACTCTTCCAATAATAAAACGGGAAGAGATTTACCACTGAACACCAAATATTTTTTTTTTAATTCTCGACGCATGTTAGCATCATCAGGAGATGATTTAATCTTATCTGATCCTGATGATGCTAACATGGTTAGCGAAACGTGCGTCGAGAAGTTTAAAAAACTGAAGGTGTAAATATCTTCGAGTTTAATGTTTCATACCGAAGGTTCCAATAGAACAATTAATCTTCCAATGATGTCATATGGTTTGATTTGTTCCCTGGTCCATGTGCCATCCGAAGTTTTTGAATTGATTGCGATGACAGTGTTCATATTATATATATCCTGTTCCCAATCCAGTTGGGAACAGGATGGTGTAAATATCAATGGTGCAAACGTAAACCATCTTAGATTTGCAGATGATATTGTTCTCCTATCACAAGACCCAGAAGAGCTGCAAAGACGCATATAAGAACTGAAAAGGGCTTGTATGTATGTAAGAATTCTATTGGTGAGTCTTGCCTTCTTTTTCTTATGCCAGCCGCCTACGTTCGACATTCTCTCTGTGGTCTTCCTGGAATGTAGTCTGTATCCTTCCTCCGTTAGTTTTGGACCGATAATTTTCCTCATAATTCTGCATTTTTCTTTTAGTATGTTTTCTATGCCGCTTTTTGTATAGAGTGTAAGTGTCTTTCTTACGTATAGTACCTCTGGTTTGATTACTGTGTTGTAGCGTCTTATTTGTGTGTGTGTGTGTGGATATGCATTTCTTATTGTAGATATTGTGTGTCTTGCCGTATCTTCTCTTCTGTGGTCGAGTCTTCTGTGCTATCTTCTCTCCTCCTGTGGATTCGATGGTCTCGCTCAGGTATTTGATACACTGATCTTATTTATGTTGCCGTATTTTATCGCCGTATAGAGTCGTATTGATGTCCAGTATCCTTGATTTTCAGTTCTTTTTCCCATTCCCTTATGACTTTGTCCAGGACCAGGTTGAAGAGGAGTGGGGATAACCCATCTCTATGGCGTACTCCGGTTTTAATCAAGAGGAGTTTGGAAATTTCTCCCATAAATTTCATTTTAGGGATTGTGTCGGTCAGGATCCGTTTGATCAATCAGTATAATATATTATATCTGATAAAAGTTTTGTTATATTTTCCAGGTTCTAAGAAAGAAGACGAGAATGGCAAAAACAATCAACCAAAAAGGCAAATCTGAAGAGAAGAATGATGAGAAAATAGATTCCGAAACCAAACCCAAAGATAAATCAATGGATGTCATGACCTGGATGGAGAAGTACCATTTTCTTCGGGACAATATTACGGTCGAGCCAATGCTGGCATGTTACATTATACCAAGTGTGTTCGCAAGTTTAGCCACTCAGAATTTAAACTTGGAAAAGGCTTGCAGAGTGAATCTAGCTTATTCTCCGGAAGTTTGTGATGCTCTCAGCGCAAGGAATACGCGTAAGTTAAACTGTAGATTATTTTAAGTTATCGTTTTACTGTCTTATCGTCATTGCTTTCGAATACTTTGCTTAATATGAGTTGTGCAGTCGATGAAACGCTAAAACCAAAAATTAAATTGGTGATCTAACAGATTTTGCCCATAAAAATGTTATTAGTTCACATTAAAGAGCATTCAAAAGAGTAATTTTTGACAAGTACATTGTCTAACAGAAACAAAACAGACACAGCAGCAATGTAAGTAATGCTAGCTTCGATATTTATTATATTTTAATTGCCCATCATTAGTTTCGCTATCTGGGCATTCCATCAAGCTTCCATCCGCAAAAAATGACTCCAAAGTTCATTAACATAACCTGTATAAAGCGATAACAGCATGCATTCAAATTCGGCGATTAGTCTTAAATTGTTTTGTTATCGTAGCCGTTACATAATTGAAACTGACAATGCGCTATCCTTGTACTCAGCCTCTCTCTCTTTTGTTTCTTTTTTGGAATAATGGTAGGTTTTTTAAATTACATTAAACAATGTTTTGACATTGGATAACAATAATGGGCTTTTTTAATACTTTTTTCATGTATATAGTCGTGAAAATTTATGATTTTTGCCCATTTTTAGATTTTTTCTCGTAACTTTCCTTAATGTAGAGGAATCTCTGTAAAAATATCAGTACTTAGGCAGAATTTTACTCCAAATTGAACAGTGAAAAGATCATTTTGATATCGTGAATAGTTTGCGAGTTATGAAGAATCATGAAGGTCTACTGGAAATAGTACTTTTTCATTTTAGCAATTTATATCGCAAATCGTAAAACCCTCGTCGAAACTAATACGTTCTGCGTGTTCTTTACTTTCATAAATATATTTCTTCAAGCTTCCAGAAGAATCTGAGACATGAGCTTTTTTATCACTTTTTCCATGTATATAGTCGTGAAAATTTGCGATTTTTGCCCATTTTTAGACTTTTTTTCGTAGCTTTTCTTAATGTAGAGGAATCTCTATGAAAATATCAGTACTTAGGCAGAATTTTACTGCGCATTGAACGGTGAAAAGATCATTTTGATATCATGAATAGTTTGCGAGTTATGAGGAATCTTGAAGGTCAGCTGGAAATAATACTTTTTCATTTTAGCAATATATATCACAAACACTAAAACCCTCGTAGAAACTAATACGTTCTGCGTGTTCTTTATTTTCATAAATATACTTCCTCAAGCTTCCAGAAGAATCTGAGACATGAGGTTTTTTATCACTTTTTCCATGTATATAGTCGTGAAAATTTGCGATTTTTGCCCATTTTTAGACTTTTTTTCGTAGTTTTTCTTAATATAGAGGAATCTCTATGAAAATATCAGTACTTAGGCAGAATTTTACTGCGCATTGAACGGTGAAAAGATCATTTTGATATCATGAATAGTTTGCGAGTTATGAGGAATCTTGAAGGTCAGCTGGAAATAGCACTTTTTCATTTTAGCAATATATATCGCAAACAGTAAAACCCTCGTAGAAACTAATACGTTCTGCGTGTTCTTTATTTTCATAAATATATTTCCTCAAGCTTCCAGAAGAATCTGAGACATGAGCTTTTTTATCACTTTTTCCATGTATACAGTCGTGAAAATTTGCGATTTTTGCCCATTTTGAGACTTTTTTTCGTAGCTTTTCTTAATGTAGATGATTCTCTATGAAAATATCAGTACTTAGGCAGAATTTTACTGCGCATTGAACGGTGAAAAGATCATTTTGATATCATGAATAGTTTGCGAGTTATGAGGAATCTTGAAGGTCAGCTGGAAATAGCACTTTTTCATTTTAGCAATATATATCACAAACAGTAAAACCCTCGTAGAAACTAATACGTTCTGCGTGTTCTTTATTTTCATAAATATATTTCCTCAAGCTTCCAGAAGAATCTGAGACATGAGCTTTTTTATCACTTTTTCCATGTATATAGTCGTGAAAATTTGCGATTTTTGCCCATTTTTAGACTTTTTTTCGTAGCTTTTCTTAATGTAGATGAATCTCTATGAAAATATCAGTACTTAGGCAGAATTTTACTGCGCATTGAACGGTGAAAAGATCATTTTGATATCATGAATAGTTTGCGAGTTATGAGGAATCTTGAAGGTCAGCTGGAAATAGCACTTTTTCATTTTAGCAATATATATCACAAACAGTAAAACCCTCGTAGAAACTAATACGTTCTGCGTGTTCTTTATTTTCATAAATATATTTCCTCAAGCTTCCAGAAGAATCTGAGACATGAGCTTTTTTATCACTTTTTCCATGTATATAGTCGTGAAAATTTGCGATTTTTGCCCATTTTTAGACTCTTTTTCGTAGCTTTTCTTAATGTAGAGGAATCTCTATGAAAATATCAGTACTTAGGCAGAATTTTACTGCGCATTGAACGGTGAAAAGATCATTTTGATATCATGAATAGTTTGCGAGTTATGAGGAATCTTGAAGGTCAGCTGGAAATAGCACTTTTTCATTTTAGCAATATATATCGCAAACAGTAAAACCCTCGTAGAAACTAATACGTTCTGCGTATTCTTTACTTTCATAAATATATTTCCTCAAGCTTCCAGAAGAATCTGAGACATGAGCTTTTTTATCACTTTTTCCATGTATATAGTCGTGAAAATTTGCGATTTTTGCCCATTTTTAGACTTTTTTTCGTAGCTTTTCTTAATGTAGAGGAATCTCTATGAAAATATCGGTACTTAGGCAGAATTTTACTGCGCATTGAATGGTGAAAAGATCATTTCGATATCATGAATAGTTTGCGAGTTATCTGGAATCTTGAAGGTCAGCTGGAAATAGCACTTTTTCATTTTAGCAATATATATCGCAAACAGTAAAACCCTCGTAGAAACTAATACATTCTGCGTGTTTTTTACTTTCATAAATATATTTCGTCAAGCTTCCAGAAGAATCTGAGACATGAGGTTTTTTATCACTTTTTCCATGTATATAGTCGTGAAAATTTGCGATTTTTGCCCATTTTTAGACTTTTTTTCGTAGCTTTTCTTAATGTAGAGGAATCTCTATGAAAATATCAGTACTTAGGCAGAATTTTACTGCGCATTGAACGGTGAAAAGATCATTTTGATATCATGAATAGTTTGCGAGTTATGAGGAATCTTGAAGGTCAGCTGGAAATAGCACTTTTTTATTTTAGCAATATATATCGCAAACAGTAAAACCCTCGTAGAAACTAATACGTTCTGCGTATTCTTTACTTTCATAAATATATTTCCTCAAGCTTCCAGAAGAATCTGAGACATGAGCTTTTTTGTCACTTTTTCCATGTATATAGTCGTGAAAATTTGCGATTTATGACCATTTTTAGACTTTTTTTCATAGCTTTTCTTAATGTAGAGGAATCTCTATGAAAATATCAGTACATAGGCAGAATTTTACTGCGCATTGAACGGTGAAAAGATCATTTTGATATCATGAATAGTTTGCGAGTTATGAGGAATCTTGAAGGTCAGCTGGAAATAGCACTTTTTCATTTTAGCAATTTATATCGCAAATAGTAAAACCCTCGTCGAAACTAATACGTTCTGCGTGTTCTTTACTTTCATAAATATATTTCTTCAAGCTTCCAGAAGAATCTGAGACATGAGCTTTTTTATCAATTTTTCCATGTATATAGTCGTGAAAATTTGCAATTTTTGACCATTTTTAGACTTTTTTTTCGTAACTTTCCTTAATGTAGAGGAATCTCTATGAAAATATCAGTACTTAGGCAGAATTTTACTGCGCATTGAACGGTGAAAAGATCATTTTGATATCATGAATAGTTTGCGAGTTATGAGGAATCTTGAAGGTCAGCTGGAAATAGCACTTTTACATTTTAGCAATATATATCGCAAACAGTAAAACTCTCGTAGAAACTAATACGTTCTGCGTGTTCTTTATTTTCATAAATATATTTCCTCAAGCTTCCAGAAGAATCTGAGACATGAGCTTTTTTATCACTTTTTCCATGTATACAGTCGTGAAAATTTGCGATTTTTGCCCATTTTTAGACTCTTTTTCGTAGCTTTTGTTAATGTAGAGGAATCTCTATGAAAATATCAGTACTTAGGCAGAATTTTACTGCGCATTGAACGGTGAAAAGATCATTTTGATATCATGAATAGTTTGCGAGTTATGAGGAATCTTGAAGGTCAGCTGGAAATAGCACTTTTTCATTTTAGCAATATATATCGCAAACAGTAAAACCCTCGTAGAAACTAATACGTTCTGCGTATTCTTTACTTTCATAAATATATTTCCTCAAGCTTCCAGAAGAATCTGAGACATGAGCTTTTTTATCACTTTTTCCATGTATATAGTCGTGAAAATTTGCGATTTTTGCCCATTTTTAGACTTTTTTTCGTAGCTTTTCTTAATGTAGAGGAATCTCTATGAAAATATCAGTACTTAGGCAGAATTTTACTGCGCATTGAATGGTGAAAAGATCATTTCGATATCATGAATAGTTTGCGAGTTATGAGGAATCTTGAAGGTCAGCTGGAAATAGCACTTTTTTATTTTAGCAATATATATCGCAAACAGTAAAACCCTCGTAGAAACTAATACATTCTGCGTGTTTTTTACTTTCATAAATACATTTCCTCAAGCTTCCAGAAGAATCTGAGACATGAGCTTTTTTATCACTTTTTCCATGTATATAGTCGTGAAAATTTGCGATTTTTGCCCATTTTTAGACTTTTTTTCGTAGCTTTTCTTAATGTAGAGGAATCTCTATGAAAATATCAGTACTTAGGCAGAATTTTACTGCGCATTGAACGGTGAAAAGATCATTTTGATATCATGAATAGTTTGCGAGTTATGAGGAATCTTGAAGGTCAGCTGGAAATAGCACTTTTTCATTTTAGCAATTTATATCGCAAATAGTAAAACCCTCGTCGAAACTAATACGTTCTGCGTGTTCTTTACTTTCATAAATATATTTCTTCAAGCTTCCAGAAGAATCTGAGACATGAGCTTTTTTATCAATTTTTCCATGTATATAGTCGTGAAAATTTGCAATTTTTGACCATTTTTAGACTTTTTTTTCGTAACTTTCCTTAATGTAGAGGAATCTCTATGAAAATATCAGTACTTAGGCAGAATTTTACTGCGCATTGAACGGTGAAAAGATCATTTTGATATCATGAATAGTTTGCGAGTTATGAGGAATCTTGAAGGTCAGCTGGAAATAGCACTTTTTCATTTTAGCAATATATATCGCAAACAGTAAAACCCTCGTAGAAACTAATACGTTCTGCGTGTTCTTTATTTTCATAAATATATTTCCTCAAGCTTCCAGAAGAATCTGAGACATGAGCTTTTTTATCACTTTTTCCATGTATACAGTCGTGAAAATTTGCGATTTTTGCCCATTTTGAGACTTTTTTTCGTAGCTTTTCTTAATGTAGATGAATCTCTATGAAAATATCAGTACTTAGGCAGAATTTTACTGCGCATTGAACGGTGAAAAGATCATTTTGATATCATGAATAGTTTGCGAATTATGAGGAATCTTGAAGGTCAGCTGGAAATAGCACATTTTCATTTTAGCAATATATATCACAAACAGTAAAACCCTTGTAGAAACTAATACGTTCTGCGTGTTCTTTATTTTCATAAATATATTTCCTCAAGCTTCCAGAAGAATCTGAGACATGAGCTTTTTTATCACTTTTTCCATGTATATAGTCGTGAAAATTTGCGATTTTTGCCCATTTTTAGACTTTTTTTCGTAGCTTTTCTTAATGTAGAGGAATCTCTATGAAAATATCAGTACTTAGGCAGAATTTTACTGCGCATTGAACGGTGAAAAGATCATTTTGATATCATGAATAGTTTGCGAGTTATCTGGAATCTTGAAGGTCAGCTGAAAATAGTACTTTTTCATTTTAGCAATATATATCTCAAACAGTAAAACCCTCGTAGAAACTAATACATTCTAGGTGTTTTTTACTTTCATAAATATATTTCCTCAAGCTTCCAGAAGAATCTGAGACATGAGCTTTTTTATCACTTTTTCCATGTATATAGTCGTGAAAATTTGCGATTTTTGCCCATTTTTAGACTTTTTTTCGTAGCTTTTCTTATTGTAGAGGAATCTCTATGAAAATATCAGTACTTAGGCAGAATTTTACTGCGCATTGAACGGTGAAAAGATCATTTTGATATCATGAATAGTTTGCGAGTTATGAGGAATCTTGAAGGTCAGCTGGAAATAGCACTTTTTCATTTTAGCAATATATATCGCAAACAGTAAAACCCTCGTAGAAACTAATACGTTCTGCGTATTCTTTACTTTCACAAATATATTTCCTCAAGCTTCCAGAAGAATCTGAGACATGGGCTTTTTTATCACTTTTTCCATGTATATAGTCGTGAAAATTTGCGATTTTTGCCCATTTTTAGACTTTTTTTCGTAGCTTTTCTTAATGTAGAGGAATCTCTATGAAAATATCAGTACTTAGGCAGAATTTTACCGCGCATTGAACGGTGAAAAGATCATTTTGATATCATGAATAGTTTGCGAGTTATGAGGAATCTTGTAGGTCAGCTGGAAATAGCACTTTTTCATTTTAGCAATATATATCGCAAACAGTAAAACCCTCGTAGAAACTAATACGTTCTGCGTATTCTTTACTTTCATAAATATATTTCCTCAAGCTTCCAGAAGAATCTGAGACATAAGCTTTTTTATCACTTTTTCCATGTATATAGTCGTGAAAATTTGCGATTTTTGCCCATTTTTAGACTTTTTTTCGTAGCTTTTCTTAATGTAGAGGAATCTCTATGAAAATATCAGTACTTAGGCAGAATTTTACTGCGCATTGAACGGTGAAAAGATCATTTTGATATCATGAATAGTTTGCGAGTTATGAGGAATCTTGAAGGTCAGCTGGAAATAACACTTTTTCATTTTAGCAGTATATATCACAAACACTAAAACCCTCGTAGAAACTAATACGTTCTGCGTGTTCTTTATTTTCATAAATATATTTCCTCAAGCTTCCAGAAGAATCTGAGACATGAGGTTTTTTATCACTTTTTCTATGTATATAGTCGGGAAAATTTGCGATTTTTGCCCATTTTTAGACTTTTTTTCGTAACTTTTCTTAATGTAGAGGAATCTCTATGAAAATATCAGTACATAGGCAGAATTTTGCTGCGCATTGAACGGTGAAAAGATCATTTTGATATCATGAATAGTTTGCGAGTTATGAGGAATCTTGAAGGTCAGCTGGAAATAGCACTTTTTTATTTTAGCAATATATATCGCAAACAGTAAAACCCTCGTAGAAACTAATACATTCTGCGTGTTTTTTACTTTCATAAATACATTTCCTCAAGCTTCCAGAAGAATCTGAGACATGAGCTTTTTTATCACTTTTTCCATGTATATAGTCGTGAAAATTTGCGATTTTTGCCCATTTTTAGACTTTTTTTCGTAGCTTTTCTTAATGTAGAGGAATCTCTATGAAAATATCAGTACTTAGGCAGAATTTTACTGCGCATTGAACGGTGAAAAGATCATTTTGATATCATGAATAGTTTGCGAGTTATGAGGAATCTTGAAGGTCAGCTGGAAATAACACTTTTTCATTTTAGCAATATATATCACAAACACTAAAACCCTCGTAGAAACTAATACGTTCTGCGTGTTCTTTATTTCCATAAATATATATTCCTCAAGCTTCCAGAAGAATCTGAGACATGAGGTTTTTTATCACATTTTCCATGTATATAGTCGTGAAAATTTGCGATTTTTGCCCATTTTTAGACTTTTTTTCCTAACTTTTCTTAATGTAGAGGAATCTCTATGAAAATATCAGTACATAGGCAGAATTTTACTGCGCATTGAACGGTGAAAAGATCATTTTGGTATCATGAATAGTTTGCGAGTTATGAGGAATCTTGAAGGTCAGCTGGAAATAGCACTTTTTCATTTTAGCAATATATATCGCAAACAGTAAAACCCTCGTAGAAACTAATACGTTCTGCGTATTCTTTACTTTCATAAATATATTTCCTGAAACTTCCAGAAGAATCTGAGACATGAGCTTTTTTATCACTTTTTCCATGTATATAGTCGTGAAAATTTGCGATTTTTGCCCATTTTTAGACTTTTTTTTGGAGCTTTTCTTAATGTAGAGGAATCTCTATGAAAATATCGGTACTTAGGCAGAATTTTACTGCGCATTGAACGGTGAAAAGATCATTTTGATATCATGAATAGTTTGCGAGTTATCTGGAATCTTGAAGGTCAGCTGGAAATAGCACTTTTTCATTTTAGCAATATATATCGCAAACAGTAAAACCGTCGTAGAAACTAATACATTCTAGGTGTTTTTTACTTTCATAAATATATTTCCTCAAGCTTCCAGAAGAATCTGAGACATGAGGTTTTTTATCACTTTTTCCATGTATATAGTCGTGAAAATTTGCGATTTTTGCCCATTTTTAGACTTTTTTTCATAACTTTTCTTAATGTAGAGGAATCTCTATGAAAATATCAGTACATAGGCAGAATTTTACTGCGCATTGAACGGTGAAAAGATCATTTTGATATCATGAATAGTTTGCGAGTTATGAGGAATCTTGAAGGTCAGCTGGAAATAGCACTTTTTCATTTTAGCAATATATATCGCAAACAGTAAAACCCTCGTAGAAACTAATACGTTCTGCGTATTCTTTACTTTCATAAATATATTTCCTCAAGCTTCCAGAAGAATCTGAGACATGAGCTTTTTTATCACTTTTTCCATGTATATAGTCGTGAAAATTTGCGATTTTTGCCCATTTTGAGACTTTTTTTCGTAGCTTTTCTTAATGTAGATGAATCTCTATGAAAATATCAGTACTTAGGCAGAATTTTACTGCGCATTGAACGGTGAAAAGATCATTTTGATATCATGAATAGTTTGCGAGTTATGAGGAATCTTGAAGGTCAGCTGGAAATAGCACTTTTTCATTTTAGCAATATATATCACAAACAGTAAAACCCTTGTAGAAACTAATACGTTCTGCGTGTTCTTTATTTTCATAAATATATTTCCTCAAGCTTCCAGAAGAATCTGAGACATGAGCTTTTTTATCACTTTTTCCATGTATATAGTCGTGAAAATTTGCGATTTTTGCCCATTTTTAGACTTTTTTTCGTAGCTTTTCTTAATGTAGATGAATCTCTATGAAAATATCAGTACTTAGGCAGAATTTTACTGCGTATTGAACGATGAAAAGATCATTTCGATATCATGAATAGTTTGCGAGTTATGAGGAATCTTGAAGGTCAGCTGGAAATAGCACTTTTTCATTTTAGCAATATATATCACAAACAGTAAAACCCTCGTAGAAACTAATACGTTCTGCGTGTTCTTTATTTTCATAAATATATTTCCTCAAGCTTCCCGAAGAATCTGAGACATGAGCTTTTTTATCACTTTTTCCATGTATATAGTCGTGAAAATTTGCGATTTTTGCCCATTTTTAGACTTTTTTTCGTAGCTTTTCTTAATGTAGAGGAATCTCTATGAAAATATCAGTACTTAGGCAGAATTTTACTGCAAATTGAACGGTGAAAAGATCATTTTGATAACTTGAATAGTTTACGAGTGATATAACATAATGGAGATCCGCCAAAAATATCACTTTTTCAATTTTGCAACATACATCAAATACTGAGAGCATTTCTTTTATTTTCTTTATGAGGATCCACGACTCACAGTCTTACGTGACTACTGGCCGAATGTGTGTTTCCAACTTTCGTGTTCCTTTGAATTAGTTTAAATTAAAAAAGAATCAAGTCGTTTCGGTTAAGCTTCAACGTCACCTTTGTACTTATAGTGCGGAGTTGACCAAGGTACAACACTTTTGTTTTAGAAAACTACACCGTGGAAGAGGAACAAGTCCAACAGTTGGTGGCCTCGATGGGAGTATGGAAAACCATCCTACAAAGTGCGCTACCAGCGTTTTTAATAATGTTTATCGGCTCTTGGAGTGATCGGTGGGGTAAAAGGAAACCGTGCATGATCCTTCCCATCGTTGGGGAGCTTCTGACATCTCTGGGCCTTATCGTATGCACTTACTTCTACTATGAATTACCCATGGAGGTAGCTGGTTTTGTTGAAGGTCTTTTTCCAGGTAAGATTCTTGTTTTTACAACATATGTTATTTCTGATGCACCAGACTTGACATCAAGTGATTAATGTAAATTATAAATAATAAAAATCGCCTCGCCACACATTGTATTTAACTCTGCAATTAAATCACAAAGTTAAAAAACACGGAGAAGAGGTACGCGTTTTGAATGGTTCTTAAAATTATTTACAGCAATGACTGGGGGATGGTTTACCATGTTTATGGGTGTGTTCAGTTACATCGCCGATGTAACCACCGTGGAAATGAGAACACTTCGAATAGGCATCGTCAACGTCTTCTGCTCCTTGGGCATTCCCATAGGACTGGCCCTCAGTGGTGTCCTCTACAAGAAAATCGGTTTCTACGGTGTATTCTCGATCTCATCCGTCCTCTACGTGATGGCCATCTACTACGGCTACACCAAAGTCAAAGAGCCAAAGAAGATTGACGTCCCCGTTCTGAAGGATACCTCGTGCGCTTTCATCAGAGACTTCTTCGACGTTCGTCACCTGGTTGACACTTTCAAGGTTGCATTCAAGGACGGTCCGAATAACAGAAAAATGAAGGTCATGTTGTTGATGCTGGTGGTTATGGTTGTCATTGGACCGATGCACGGTGAGTGAATTTAAATAATATAGCGATCAAAAAGTAGCAGGGCTTTTGTTTTTCCATTTGTTTTTTTCAAGTTGGTATGACTGTCCTTGACAGCTAAGCCTGTTTTACGTAACGGGTCTTTCAAATCAAATGGTTTTTTTTAATTTGTGAATAAAACACAGATGGCGTTGTGAATTTGCCTAGATTGAGAGACATTTCAGAAGTCCAATCTATAACATTTATAAAAATGGAGTCGTTCAGAATAACATTGTGGAGTTTTCCATAAAAACGGCATGAAAATCTTCTCGAAAAAAAGTCCCCTGGATAAAAAATTTAATTTGCAAACTTAAATTAGAATGTCTCTATACGAAATACGATCTACAGTACTCATTGGACTAGTTACAAGTAAATTTTGCTTGAAAATAACCTCGTTTAGCACATAAGGTTTGTGCTAAAAATATTACTTTCACAATCACATGACTCCGGGGTATACGTTAACACAGCGCAAGTATTAAATGATTCCCTCTCGGTTGCAATTTAAGAAAAAAAAACGAGTCAGATTCTTCCGTCTTGAATAACACGGCTGCTTCCCCTCGGATTTGCGCAAAAGTAAAAGTATAAACTGACAAAGGTCGTGCTGAAGTGTATTTCGCAGTGGGTAACCTAATATCATCAGGATCTATTTCAGAATAGCAGTATTATAAAATACCCTTTTGTAATGAAAGGATAATACCTTTTGTTGTGGGGTTCTAAATTACTGTGTGTCCTAGATTTTATTTTATGATATTTTTACAATAATTATTAAAAATTAATAATTAATTGTGCAATTGTACAATGTCCTCATTTCTAGTCGGTCTCGTTGGTGCGGACGGTAAAGAGCTGCTGTGCCGAAACCGCATCAGAGGGGTAGTTGGTTCGATTCCAGCGCTCGGATGGTTGTTTTTCTTTCTTTCTTCTGTCTGTTTATTTCCTAAATGTTTGTGAATATTTCTAGGCAAGAGTGTAAAATCCGACAACGAATTACCTCTCAGTCACGCCAGTTAAAGGCTGGGTAAGGCCGGATGCCTTCTGAGAAATTGAATGTTTGATGACCGTGGTTCGGAATCCACGTTAAAATGTAGGTCCACTCGCTAAATAGCCTAGTTGCTGATGCGCCTCTAACCCTAACCCTTTAGCTTTTACCTCATTTCTGTAAATGTGTCGTTACTGGTTTTTATATAATCGTCTTGCAGAATTGAAAACAATAGGGGGCTTAGCACACATTCTTGCTTCAAACCTATGTTTGTATAAAACTCGAATGATTCATCATAATGTGTTTTTACTTTGTTTATATTGTTGCTATACAGGACTTTAATTATTTCTATCATTCTTCTTTCCATTCTTCTCCTTTCTAAGCTTTACCAGATTTCATTTCTCTTTACTTTATGAAAGGCCCTCGGTAGGTCGATCAAACATAGGTGTATATCTATTTCTTTTCTTTCCAGTTTTTCACGTATTTACTACAAAATGTATATGTCAAGTTCTATGTGGTAAGCTTCTCTTCAGAATCCATATTGAGCTTCTCTTAGTGAAGATTCCAGTATATGCCTTAATCTATTTTCTAATATTCTTGTTAAAACTTTACTCGGTATACTAGTCGTGGATTTATCTTTATAGTTAGAACAGTCCTTCATATTTCCTTCCTTCATTCTTCTTTCCACCCTTCACCTTTCTAAGCTTTACCAGATTTCATTTCTCTTTACTTTATCAAAGGCCCTCGGTAGGTCGATCAAACATAGGTGTATATCTATTTCTTTTCTCTCCAGTTTTTCACGTATTTGCCACAAAATATATATGTCAAGTTCTATGTGGTAAGCTTCTCTTCAGAATCCATATTGAGCTTCTCTTAGTGAAGATTCCAGTATATGCCTTAATCTATTTTCTAATATTCTTGTTAAAACTTTACTCGGTATAGTAGTCGTGGATTTATCTTTATAGTTAGAACAGTCCTTCATATTTTCTTCCTTGCTAAGGATTAGTGTTATTCATATGTTCTATTTTTTGGGTATTTGTTTTTTTTTCTTACAATATCGTGTAATAATTCCCAAAATTTTTCTTTGGCGTTTGGTCCCATTTACTACCCCTTTACAATAAAGTTAATATGAAGGACTATTCTAACTCTAGAGGAATAACACTGACTGGTATACCGAGTAAGGTTCTGATGAGAATTTTAGAAAATAGATTACAATATATAGTGTTACTCGTACGTAGTGTGTATATATAGTGTTGAGCTGAACACAGATTTATAAAGCACTCAGGACTTGATATTCATTTTAAGACAAATACGTGAAAAACGGGAGAAAAAAGAAATAGATATACACGTATGTTTATCTACCTACGAAAGACCTTTGACAAAGTAAAAAGAATTATATCTGGGAAAGCTTAGAAAGAAGAGGGATGGAACGAATAACGATAGAAATAGAATAGATAGGGATAGAAATAATTAAATTCTTGTAGCTACAATATAAACAAAGACATAATGATGAATCATTCGAGTTTTATACAAACATAGGTTTGTAGCAAGAATGTGTGCTAAGCCCCCTATTGTTTTCAATTCTGAAGATAGGTTTGAAACAAGGATGTGTGCTAAGCCTTCTGTTGTTTTCAGTCCTGCTAGACGATGTAATAAAAACCTGCAATGAATAATATGCAAAAATGACAGTGGGACACTGGAAAATGAGATTAATAACTGTGCTAATAGTAGACACGGAAGGAAAACTATAGAAAAAATAAAATATATATATTTACCACAGGATGGCAGTGCTGTCATGTCTTTAATCGTTCTCTTCATCCGCTCTCCAGGCGTTTAAGTCCAGAAACTGGTCTTGGCAGGCGCTTGCCAGCGCTATGGATGGCGGACGGGGAAACTTTTTTTCTTTGTTTCTTTTTTCTTTGTTTTTAACATACATATATATATATTAGAATATATTATTTTTTAGGTGAAATGAATGTATCTTATTTGTTCACAAGGTACCGTTTCAATTGGGATGAAGTCGATTTCAGCATATTCTCAACATACAGCATGATTACGAACCTAGTGGGTAAGTCTACCAGAAGAAATTATTTCATATAAGTATGTTTTAAAACTGCTTCGAACATTTAAGACTTTTCTAAGCACAATTATTAATAAATATACTTTTTATTTAATGTTCACATGCTACTTGCGACTCTTTTGATTTAGTGATTCTAACAGAAATTATGTGCTATTAATATTAAAATTAAAAAATTACTGAAACAAGCATGCCAAAGTTACCCCGGTTTTAGGGTGCACACATGCACATTTATAATTAGCTGCCCCTTAAAATTATGGGTGTTAAAGTAAACAATATTAAGTAGTAAAAATACCTTTATTACAACAAGTCTTAAAAGTAACACGTTTAGTGAAAAAGAAAAAACAAAAAATCAATCATCATCTTCAAAATATGAATCTTTACTTTACTTTACTTTACTCTCTTAATAACATATACTACAAACTCATTTATTGCATGTTATACACTGTGACTGGTCTACTTGATTATATGTGCTCCATTTTGTTTTACAAATAGAGCAAACATCGTCCTCTTCTTCTTTTTATCAG
This sequence comes from Cosmopolites sordidus, assembly GCA_031761425.1. Lineage (NCBI taxonomy): Eukaryota > Metazoa > Arthropoda > Insecta > Coleoptera > Curculionidae > Cosmopolites > Cosmopolites sordidus. The sequence continues at coordinate 203,105 of JARFXV010000577.1, read as the reverse complement.
GTTTAGTCTGAGAGTCAACTGACTGCGTTCGTTCTTCGTCAGGCAGTTGCATCACTTGACTTGGCCTAATATTTTTACCACGCTTACGACTTCGTTCATTCATCTCACCTTGATTTTCTCGTAAGAGATCGATGAGTGCGTGTTACACGCGCGTGCAAGTTACAAAAAGCTCCGTTATTTGCGGACGGCCAACAGAAACTGTAGTTCTTTTGATGTTAGATTGCTGTTCTGATTATTTCGACGCATGAAATTCACGATATGCCGGTCGCTTTGGTGCGGCGGTAAGAGCGCCTGCTTTGCCGAATCCGCGCTGGAGCGATAGCTGGTTCGATTCCAGCGCTCGGATGGTTATTTTTCTTTCTTCTGTCCGTTTATCTTTCCTAAATGTTTGTGATTGTTTCTAGGCAAGAGTGTAAAATCCGACTACGAATTACCCCTCAGTCACGCCAGTTAAAGGCTGGGTAAGGCCGGATGCCTTCTGGGAAGTGTTCTACGTTGGTCACTCGCCAGTCGGTAGGTTTCCTGATAGACTTATGGGTAGGTACATAACCAAGGGTTTATAGCCCGAGGGGGGTGCTGGCCTGGGTTTGTCGGAAGCTGATGACCGTGGTTCGGAACCCACGTTAAGCTGTAGGTCCAGTCGCTAAATAGCCTAGTTGCTGATGCGCCTCTAACCCAAACACTTTACTTTACTTTACTTTTTAAATTCACGATATAATAGGGTCCTGGATTTTTTAAAACTTTTTAATAAAGTTACCTTGTTTATCCATTTTCTATTATTACACCCAAATCTCGGGGTTAAATAGGGAAGCCTCATATTGCAACTTGACGTAAAGTGTCTGCAATCAAAGTATCTTTTTCGGGATTTAATGCCAAGTTTTTTATTCTGTGTGTCATTTAATTTATTTTAAATAGTCCTACAAGGAATTTTCCACTTTCTACTTGCTTTGGCTTGAGACATGCCCTTTTTTAATAATTTCTAGTGCTTTTTTCAGGTCATCGTCACTATAATTGTGATAATTACGAGCACCTAATGCACTAACGTATTTACGAGGCATCGTAACGCAAGACACAACCTCCCGTAACAAAACTCAATCACGCACAGACAGGTTGGCGCCCGCGGTTCCCTTTCCCACACCCGCGATTCGCTCCCAAGGCTCGGTGTCAATGTCACCCCGGGTGCCAATGTCACTCCAGTTTACGGTATGAAAAATTCACAAATAATTATGCACATGAAGCCTCAAAGGATTAATGGAGCGTGGTATATTTATTTTCATGGTTTCATTTAAAGTCAATAATTTTTCGGGGATCATTTATGTACACAACCCCACAAAAAATAACCCAAGGGCGTGAGATCGCATGACTTTGCTGCATATATTGTAAAAGATAATCTGTTATTGTTGCATATTCCTAAAGCGTTCACCGTTAACAGTAACAGTCCAGGTCATGTATCATGTGCCTTTCCATGGTGAATTGACACAATATCCTGCACAGTGACATTGACGTTTCAAACAGTGTTGCCACTATTATGTTTCAAAGTTCTGACACACTTATTAGATATTAAATAAAGTTATGTAATTGAATGAAAATGAATTGTTTTGTTTAATATTTTGTTTTATTTGATATTTTTTATTGAAAAAAATCACATTCAGTATCCAATCTAACCTTGTTACGGTTATGAAATCAATTATACTCGATTTTCTGTTTTGTGGCTTTTGCTTTTCTGCGCTGTTTTCAATAAAAACAATGTTTTTGTTCAAGCCGCGGTAAATTACTTGAAACAAAAACCTCGACTATTGAATTAAGTTTTCCGCAAAACTTAATTAAAAGTAACTTTACGTTTTCCTTTAACAGGTACATCTCTGTCTGTGGGAGTTTTCAGCCATCTCTTGAAGATAGACGATGGTTTTATAGGGATTTACTCATCTATGAGCAAAATTCTTTCGAGTTTTGTCTACGGATTTGCCAAAACATCGATAGTATTTTATCTGGGTAAGTTTAACGAAATGAAAATTTAATTAAATTTATAACGAGGCAGTAAATACAGTGGATCCAAAAAATATCCGGACAAGTATGCTGCTACAAGGGCTCTTATGAAAATAATAACAAAAAAAAAACGAAAAAGAATTTAACAGAGAAATTAATAAACAATTCTAGTTCAACCATAATTTATGCATTAAATAATTATAAATATATATTAATAGTAAATACATAAGTCAATAAAAAAGATCAACTTATAAATTTAGAGTCTTTATATAAAACTTCACTTATAATTAATATTTGGTATTACCACTTTTGACTTTAATGACATTTCCTAAACGTTTTGGTTTGGATACCACCAATTTTTTTCAATAATTTACGTCAATTTTATTCGATTCCTCTAAAAACTTGTTCTTTAACGTTCTTTTATTAGTATTTTAATATTTTCTTATATTAGTTTCCAAATAATGCCGAACGTTTTCAATTGGATTAAGGTCAGGAGAGTGAGACGGCGTTTTAATCACTTTTTAGCAGTTGTTTAATACCCAGGTAAGAAAGAACTATTGGCCCAAACTATGTCCGAGTTCCGAGAGAGTCCGAGACCGAGAAAGAACCACGTTTGGGGCGATCCTTGGGAAACAATACTGGCTCAAACTTGGGGAAACAAAAAAAAATTGTCTCAAGCCTTGGGACCAAACGTTGACCTTTCTATTTTTATATAGTTTCATTCCATCAATAAATACAAGTATTTTAATTAAATTCTCTTCGAACATTTCGGGAATTATTCGATTCTATAAACTATTTTCAATTCCACTATGAAAATATTCGTGAATAAAACACTAAGATAATCTATTGAGTGTTTATAACCCAACAAAGCCTGAGCTGTGGGGGGAAAAGTTTTATATCTTTCACTTTTTAAAATTTCCAGAAACTCATTGACCTTTGCTAAGGCTAACTTTCCAATATTATTAATAATCTAATTTTTGAGTTTGTCATAACAGTTCAGATGTTCTTTTGTATCCATCTCCATTCTGTGAAGTAGACCATCAATCATACTTTGATAGGATCTCAATTCAATGTTGAAACTACCAGATGAGGAATTCACTTGGTCATTATGCATTAAGTCATCTGAAACTACGTAATAATGTAGGTGTAAACTACGTACTTAATAATTATGTTACTTATTTTATTACATGAATATAACAACTGAACAAATGAATGGCTAAATTTACCGAATGACGTTTGAGGTTCACTAGTGTTATTAAAATTATTATCCAGTGATGCATTACTAACTTGTTCACTCGAACTATCACTAATATCTACTTTTTTCCTGTTAGTATCAGAGAGTTTACGGTCCCGGTGGTCTGGTAGGTTAGTCGCTTGCCTGGCGATCCAAAGGTAGCTGGTTCGATTCGAGCGCTCGGATGAGCGCTCACATACACACACACACATGCCCACACATATTCACATCTAAATGTCTATGATTATTTCTAGGCAAGAGTGTAAAATCCGACAACGAATTACCCTCCAGTCACGCCAGTTAAAGGCTGGGTAAGGCCGGATGCCTTCTGAGAAGTGGTATGTTAGTCACTCGCCAGTCGGTAGGCTTCCTGATAGACTTATGTGTAAGCACATAACCAAGGGTTGATAGTCTGGGGGGGGGGGGCTGTTCTGGGTTTATACTGGGTAAAGTATATATATATATATATATATATATATATATATATATATATATATATATATATATATATATATATATATATATATATAATTTACGTATGGGCCCTAGTGGACCACGCGAAGTACAGTTAGAGGCGTTTGTTGTTGTACTAAGGCTTGGCAAATAACTAGTGGCTCGGGGCTGGGCCACTTGTCAATATTGACAATTCATACCTGGGTAACCATTCGCGAATTATACCCGCACTATGTTTAGAGTCATTGTCTTGGTAAAATCTAATAGAGTTTGTAATGTTCATGTTCTCCACACTAAGCTCAGTATGTGGGGTTAAAATATTATTCTGAACAACTTTTTCTAATCACTATTTTATCGATATCTCTATCGCGAAGCAAAATATCGAGAATTGACCCTGTTTGTGGATTCGTAGTAGGCCGAGTTTAAAGTTCAGATTTCAGTTGGATATCATCAAAAATTTGACTCATCAACCTGTCAAAAATGTGACTGTGTAAAAATTCAAATCTATATTCTCCAAATGGCGAAAATATGGGAGTGTCTTCATCTTAAATGCGACACACTGTATATATATATATATATATATATATATATATATATATATATATATATATATATATATATATATATATATATATATATATATATATATATATATATATATATGTAGTGTTAGATTTTCTTGGACTGCGTCCATTGACTCCAATTGTCCAATTGTACTCGTTTCGGCGGTACATATACTAAAATTGGAACGATACAGAGAAGATTATCATGGCCCCTGCGCAAGGATTACACGAAAATCGTGAAGCGTTCCACATTTTTCGGTAATGTGGTGATATCCTCGTTTCTATTTAAACTTTGAACCCCTCTGATTTCAGCTTTATTTACATTTGGTTTTGGTATTTCGTATTGCCGTACTCAAACCCCTTTACCACATCAAGGTCTGATCTACAAAGGGGCTCTATATATATATATATATATATATATATATATATATATATATATATATATATATATATATATATATATATATATATATATATATCATCGGCTCTATATATATATCATCATCATCATCAGCCTGTGTCGATCCACTGCAGGATGAAGACCTCTTCAGCATGCTTTCAACTTTCACGGTCCTGGGCTTTCCTCTGTCAACGCACTGATCGAAGACTTTTCTTTTCAGACAAAGTGGGAGTCTGCTCTTAAACACTATGTTGAGCCTGCCAAATGCCCGCCAGCCACCTTTAACACGCCGTTCCACCTCCCGGGCGGTATTTCCCTCCATTGAAATCATCTGCCCAAGATATATAAAGCTGTACACAATCTCCAAATCCCTTCCTAAAACTGAAATTCTTCTGTTCTGAGCCAAGTTATTGAACATAACCTGACTCTTTTTCAGGTTTATTTTCAAGCCAAATGGTTCACCAGCCCTTACAATTCTTGTATGCGTCTTTGCAGCTCCTCTGGGTCTTGTCAAAAGAGAACGATATCATCTGCAAATCTCAGATGGTTTAAGTTTGCATCGTTGATCTTTACACCATCCTGTTCCCAATCTAGTTTACGGAATACGTCTTCAAGGCCAGGTGAGAAAAGAATAGGCGATATTGCGTCACCCTGCCGTACTCCTCGTTCTACAATAATTCCCACTTCAAGATCATCACGGTGAATTGTGGCTGTAGCTCCATCATATATCGATCTTAATAGGTTTACATATGCTTTATCTGCCATTTGGCTAAGCATTGCATCCATTATTACATGCTTTGAGATGGAGTCAAATACTTTTTCGTAGTCGATAAAAGCCAAGCACAGTGGCATGGTGTATTCGTTGTGCCTTTCTATGGCCTGCTGTACAACCTAGATGTGATCCATTGTACTGAATCCACTTCTGAATCCTGCTTGTTTTCTTGATTGTGCGTCAGTCAGTTTATTTAATATTCTTTTAGAAATTATCTTAGTGAAAACTTTGTACATTACTGATAGGAGGCTTATTGGACGGTAGTTCTTTAAATCTTCCTGTGCTCCCTTTTTATGTAAAAGGATCATTTCTGCATTTTCCATAAGTCAGGTATTTTTTGTTCTTTGAGTCATTTTGAATATAATTTTTCCAGTATTTTATGTAACGTCTGACCACCAGCCTTTAGCATTTCGACAGTTACACTGTCCTTTCCTGGAGCTTTGCCGTTTTTCATCGATTCTACAGCATTTGTTACTTCCTCCACTAGGATATCTCGCATTTGTTCGTCCGTGGATATTGTTGTTTCTGATCTTCATATAACTGGGAATTAAATTTTTTGACAACCTCTAACATTTGCGTACGCGCCCTGCATACTGTGCCATCCTCACGCCTTAAGGCATATATTTGCGATGTTTTGTTTCTCAGATTCTGTTTAGCCTTGTTAATCCCTTTGATTTCTTCCAGGGTTTTTTGCACTAGCTGCATGTTTTGTCGGCGCGTGTCCTTTCTGATACGTTTTCTTATAGTTTTGCAGAGCTCAGTGTACTCGACCCTGCCAAAAGGACTACCTGCATTCCTCATTGCTCGCCGTTTCTTCATTAAATCAATGGTCTCACTGGAGATTTGTGTTTGTTTGAGACATTTTTCCTCTGGTGCTATTGAAGCAGCCGTTTGAAGTACATTGTTGGCGATTTCTTCATATTGAACTGATATTTCCACATCCTCTGGATCTTGTAACGCAGCAAACCGGTTTGACAAAGCAATCTCAAAATCGCTTCCTCTCTCCAGCAGTTTTCCAGAATCCACCTTGCCCTTCATTGATCTTACCATTCTTTCGCGCTCTTTTCGACAGTCAATCCGAACCCTTGCTCGTACCATTCGGTGGTCACTTCCAACATTAAAATTGTTAAGGACAGTACAATTGGTAAATATTGTTTTATCGTTGGTCATGATGTAGTCAATTTCGCTTGTGAGACCAGATGGACTTTTCCATGTCCATTTTCTGCTGATATTTTTCTTATAGAATGAATTCATAATATATAGTTCTTGTCCTTCAGCAAAATCAACTAATCTGTCACCTCTATTGTCTCGCTCACCAGTTCCATATGGGCCAGTTGCATTTTCGTCTGTTCTTGTTGTTCCAATTCTGGCATTAAAATCACCCATCAGGATTTTGTACCTACATTTCTCCTTGTATAAAAGCTGGGCCACATCATCATAAAATTCCTCAATTTCCTCATCTTTATGGCTTATAGTTGGTGCATAAGCTTGGACGATTTAAAGCCTAAACTTTTTATTCAGCTGAATGACGCATTGGGCTAATCGGTCGGATGTACTTTCAAATTTTACCACACTGTCCTTCAGCTTTCGATTGATGAGGAATCCAATTCCACCACATCGGCCATTTTCCGTACGTCGAGTGTAGAGTACGTGTCCAGTTGGTTCCAGTTTGATTAACTCTTCATCCTTCCTTCGTGTTTCACAGAGCCCAATAATATCCCAATGTATGTTGTCAAGTTCGATTAACAGTTCTTGCAATCGGGCCTCTGTTTTCATAGTCCGTATATTTAACGTTGCAATGTCAAAAGTCCAATGGCAGCCTGATCTAACCCGGTGATTCTTAGCACCCTCTGCCTTGGGGCAGGTCTTCCCGCTGCCGTAGGTAGTTGCCCCTTGGCCTCCGGGGAATGAGGGCCGTGTTTGAGGTTGTACTGTCATATTTCAACATATTGAAATACCATGTTGAAGGTATGGACCGTAATCTGCCACGCTGGTCCAATGCGGGTTGGCAGATTTTGATATTTAGATTTAGATATATATATAGATAGATTTAGATATATATAGATAGATTTAGATATATATATAGATAGATTTAGATATATATATATATATATATATATATATATATATATATATATATATATATATATATATATATATATATATATATATAAGGCTTGCAATTTTGTACGCATTTCAAACTGATACATTTTGAAGTCCCCATTTATATAAAGTAAAACGATTTTTCAGAAATTCCAGTATTTTTTTAAATTTTAATGGTACGTTTATTCAACCAATTGAAGGAATAAGAATAAAATTGTTGCCTTAATTAGTACTACATTGAGCCTTGGATGTTTCGACGTCCAGTTTCCATTCAAAACCCATTTACCGGCATCGAAATCTGCAGTCGTTAAATTTCAACACGCTTAAAACAATCTAGAAAATAAAAAATGTTTTTACCTACCGACGTCACCGTGTCGGTGGTCGCGAGGCCAAAACGCTATAAAAATTATCTCGAAAAAAATTTTTTGCGCTTTTTTTTTTGATCGAAAATTGTCGCGAACTTTCTGTTTGAGGTGTGTTGAAATATTGATAAGGCTCGCGATAATTTCTGTACGCTGTTCCGGGAATGGTTTCATTTTTTTCTAGTCAATTTTTGTTCATTTTTTTAAATTTGTACCGGGGAACAAATAAAATAAACCTAGAAAACTATTTTTTATAGGATTAATTTTGAATTTTATGTAATTATTATAGTTATTAATTAGTTATTTCGGCACCCTCAGAAAGTTACTGCTTTGGTGCTATTTTTGTTGGCGAATTCAGCATTAACACATTTTTTCGGTTGACCAGGGGGTTATTTGTCTTTCAAGTCGACATTACCACTCTTGAATCGTCTAAAACAACAGCCACAACCGTCTTGTGTTGGGACATTATCACCGTAAGTTTTCTACGCCTTTCACTCGCACTTTTCTTTTGATTGAACACGAAAAAATATGACGCAAATCGAAATCGTTTAAACATCGGTGACGTTTCATACGACGTAGCAACGAAGTTACATAAAATATTAAACTGTGGATCGACTCTAGTTTCCAGCGCCATCTCGTAAAAAATTAAGACTTATTAACCACCTGGTATACTGGGTGTTAAACAATTTTGAATCTTAGTATATACCTGACGAATACTTCAGGTGCCATTTAATTAGTTGTGGGATGAAACTATCATAGAGATTGTTTCCAAACTCTGCACCATTTAATTTATTATTTATTCCAGGTGCAATTGTTGAAATACTAAACGGAACTTCCTTCATTGCAATGAGATCAATAGCATCTAAGCTTGTACCGTCAGAAGAGTTAGGTAAGTAACTAAAAGTAGCCAGATTATTTGATGTCATTTTTTGTTGGTTATAGCAGGGTGAAGTCGATATTTTAAACATTGTATAATATAAGACAGATCTGTAAAATAAAAAAAAACAATTTTGGTGTTGTCGAGACTTAAACGTAATTTTAAAGTATAGTGTTTAGCAACACTCTCAGTAATATTAAATTATCAAAAGAACGTACGGATTTTAATCTACTCAGTGGCCATTCAGCTTGTTTTTGTTGTTTGTTCAATTAAAAAAGTTAATAAATATAACCTGGAAGGTGTCATCGTGTGAAAATGTTGTTTCGAAAACCTATATAGGAATTTATGCATAATGCCTGTTTAGTTTACTTTAACTTGAAAATCAAAGAGGTGCATAAACCATGGATTCCAAAGAATGTTTGTAAAATGTGTAGTGAATATTTAAGGCAATGGAAGAATATTAAAAGAAGTCAATTAATGTTTGGTGTGTCTGTGATTTGAAGGGAACCGAAACCGTTTTTGCTCAGTCAAGGTACATAGTAGTATTAACTAAAAAAAAATGAATATCCCGATCTGGTATCTGTTTTTCATTCGGACGACGTTCCTGTTCTGATCTTTCAGATATCGAACGTAATGCATCCGAAGATAGACAATAATTCTGAAGCTACGTCTTCAAAACCCCTATTTTTTACTCAAGGCGCTTTAAGTGACCTCATCAGAGATCTCGACCTATCAAAAGAAAGATCAATAACTTTTCAACTTTTTACTAGGTCAACAAAACGGTTACACGAAAACGGTTACACGAAATATCCATGTTTTTTCTGTTTGTGGTATAGCAGTGTTAAAAGCGAGCATTGAATTAAAAGAAACTGGCCTGAAAGAAAAGACGACTTGAAATTATGAACAATAGTACACATAGAAAACAATAAACTGTATGCAGTTGAATTGCCTTTGAGACATCCGCTGTATTTTATACAAATTAAAACATTCCGAGAATGTCAAAGACAAAAATTATACAATTTAATTTTATTACAATTTGCATGCTTTTCGAGTCGTATCGAAGCAGTTCATTCCTTCCGATATAGACTGGGAAACTTTTTTCTTTCATTTTAGGTAAGCTAAACTCCTTGTTTGGCGCTTGCGAAGCGCTAATGCCTCTCGTATATGGACCAATGTACAGTGCAACGTACGCTGCCACCATACAGTCCATGCCTGGTGCCTTTTATATACTGGGAGGAATTTTGACTACACCAGCTGTTATCATATTTGGGTAAGATTTTCTACATTACATTAATTTTTTGCTAATAGAAATTAAATATATACATATATATATATATATATATATATATATATATATATATATATATATATATATATATATATATATATATATATATATATATATATATACAGGGTGTTAGGTAAGCATGCGGCAAAAATTAAAGGGGTTATTCCTTGTTCTATTCTAAGAATATTTGGTCCTATGATGATTTTTGAAAAACCCCTTTGTTTCGAAGATAAAAAGTACATGTAAAGTTGCGCAATCTACAATAAATGTCCGAAATGACTTCCTCCAACCTTGATATAAGCATTCAATCTTCTCGTCATTGACTGCCGAACTCTTTCAAACACACCAGGGTCGATTCTAATTGATTTACACCCAGCAATTATCCGATTTCGCAAATCATCCATATTCGTCAATGGAGTAGCGTAAACTAATGACTTCAGATATCCCCAGTAGAAATAATCCAGGGGGTTTAAGTCCGGGGATCGAGCGGACCATGCGTGTGGCCCACTTCGACCAATCCAGCGATATCCGTATGTTGCTGTTAAAAAATCACGAACAATCAAACTGAAATGTGGTGGTGCACTATCGGGCATAAACCACATTTCATGCCTTGTTGCCAATGGTACATCTTCCAGAAACTCAGGCAACGTTGCTTCCAAAAAGTTGCGATACACCTCGCCAGTAAGTCCTTGTGATAGAAATACCGGTCCAATTAGATAGTCAGCTACAATTCCAACCCAAACATTCAACGAGAACTGATCTTGAAAACTATCTTCGCATACCTCATGCGGATTTTCATCTGCCCACACATGGTTATTATGAAAAGTCCTTATTGCATTTCTTGCGAAAGTGGCTTCATCGGTGAAAAGAATTTGTGTCAAGACTAGAGAGATGCGAAGTAAAGTTTGCAATGTCCATTGACATAATGCAATACGTGGAGGAAAATCAACAGGTAGTAGTGCCTGAACGCGTTGAATATGGTATGGATACAACAAATTTTCTTTAAGAATTTTCCAAACTGTCCAGTGACTCACATTCAAAATATTTCAATTTTTCGCGTTGAACTACCAGCCTCTTCCGCTATCATATCCAGCACATTCTGTTCCAATTGTACCGTTCTTACAGTCATTGATCTTCCTGTCCCTTCAGTTCGTTTCAATGTGCCTGTTTAACGAAGCCGTCGATGAATGTTTTCGAAGATTTTTCGGTCGGGGACATTACGGAGACATTACTTTTATTTGTATTAATGATTTCAACAAATATCGAATATGGTTGTCGCAAATTTTGTTCGCCCTGTATCTTCGAAACAACCCCTCTTTATATATATATATATATATATATATATTATAACAGAAATCTTTTACCCTTTCTCCACGTGCAGCCACCGATCGCCTTCGCCCGACTGTCCACCATGCGACGTCACGTGTCTCTCGGGACCGGTTTCTAGCCCTTCAGCCATCATCAGCCGAGCTCCAGAGGAACGCAAGGAAAGCGGTTGGGAGAGACGATCGAGGCCAGGTCAACTGGCCATTTTAATGACGGGTCGTGATCGCACACAACTCGCGCCATCATATGGCGAATGCTCGTAGCAGTCAGGACCGCTCCTAACATTCTACCTGGAACCTCGGGTATAGTTCCAGGTATGCCCACAAAGAAGAAAAGAGAAAAAGAAGCAAACCCAGAAGAAAAATAGACACACACATTTAAAAAACAATAATCCAATGCAATTAGGAAATAATTGGAAATCCCAAAAGCGAATAAGAAAAAAACCTGAATGAATGACGAAATATTGCCATTGATGGAATTACAGTTAAGGGGAGCAGCTCAAATAAATACAAGAAAATCCAGAAATTAATTAGAAGAAAAATGTTGAAGCAAGGGAAACGTGGCTCGATTAGAAATGTGCGGAGATTGTAAGGCTGGTGGAAAGATACGACAGCTTCAATATACATAGAAAATTTAAAGAAATAGCGGAGAATAAGAATGGGGAAATTATATCAGACACACCCCCGCCCCCTTCCCGCACCCCTAGATACGCCCATGGAAAAAGGCTAATTACAAATAATAAAAAAACTTTTTCAATTCTGTTTACAGGAATTTCTATCAACAAGCAATTCATTTTTTTATTAACAAACTTCTTTAAAACTTTAAATTAACTATCTTCAAAGAAATTTACAAAATATTTAATATGTAACTAGTACGGGTCTAAGAACTCCCTTTAAAACCTCATAAAGGGGTTGCGATAATCCGTTTAGCTTTAAACAGTGTAAATTTGTTGTAGATGGTTCTATATTCAACATCGAAGAGATGCTAAACTTAACGGAGGTTGCACTGATGAAGAGACAGCAGCGCGAATGGACAATACGATTCCTGATGTTGCTGTTTACACCATAGCTCCAAAGGAAGTCCAAATTGGTTCCCCTATTCTTAATGGTTTTAGGAAAACCGCGGAAAAACCTTCTGAAAATGGTGGTGTTATAAATCTCGCCTACGAAAAGGAAGGTCTTTGATTTTTCGAAAAAAAATGTTTATTTTGGAACTAAATTGTTTAAATAAATGGAATTCTTTCGAATTTCGTAGGAAAAACTGCCAACAAAAATAAAAAATAAACATCTAAAAACAATCAGAATACTAACATAAAGGTCTGCATGATAACAACATTTTAATGTAAAAAGTTTTCGGAAAAAAATTAAAATTTAATTATTAAGATCCTTCACCATTTTATCAAGAAACACCTTTGCACTGTGATTAAAAAAAATATTGACTTGAAAAACGTTTTGGAAATTTTAATAACTATAAACATTTTATTTGACACCTGTGGTGTTCTATTGTTATGTGATAATAGAAGTATTTTTTCTAGTTTTTAAGGATGATGTAAATAAAAAAAATATATGTAAGATGATTTTCAAATTCACTATTTTAATAAAACAAATTTGAATACATTTTTTTTTTCGTTAAAATTCGCCATATTGTCAAATATAACAATAATCCGGGGAGAATAAATTAGCTATGTTAGAAGAATAATATATATATATATATATATATATATATATATATATATATATATATATATATATATATATATATATATATATATATATATATAATTACTAGGTTCTCGGATAGAACCGCGTTTAAGATTTGTAAAATCTCGCCATTTCGGCTTCCACTTTATCCACTTAAGCCATTATCAAGAGAATTTAGTTGCTTTGCTCCGGGGTCGCAATTTGTCTATTCCCCAAGGCTCACAACTAGAAAAATAAAACATTTTCTTTGTAAAAAAAAAAGTGTATGTCCGAAACTACCCCACGTTCCCCTTTTTTTTTCATCGATTCTTTCACCAAATTAGTCCGGAGGGATCTCCGATCATTTATTGTATTCCGGTTTTTGAAAACGTTTAAACGTTTCGTCAATGTAACATTTGGCATTTCAATGCGTGTTTAAAGACAACCTGTCTAGAATGAGATACTCGTTTGGAATGTCAAGTGTCATTTTGGCGAAATGTCTGCATGGTTCCGGACTAATAGTTTCAATTTTTGTTCTGTTGCCTATTGTAATTGCGTTTGTTGTTGTTAGCCTTCCTTTGCGCCCATACTGATTTCATTCTTTTACAATGAGCTTTTTTCCTTTCGTCAGACCAAGTTGTTCTGGTCTTCTTACATTTTTCTCTCTGGTCAACCTCTCAAACGTCAACCTTGTGTCTAAAACAGTTTCTATCCCGAATTTCACTTCGTGTAATATTTATCGATCTTAGGTCCTCTTTAATTGCAGCAATCCATTTAATTGTTTCTATTTTAGCTCTACTATTGTCATAAAGTTCAACTATTTGTCTAGTTTGCCTACTCGGATTCATCCGTTTCATGTGTCCGAAAAACCGATTCATCCGTTTTATGTGTCTTGTTTTTCTCATATCGCTATGTATATCTGTGTATTGTTTGATTTCTTGGTTTTCTCGAAGTCGGTATGTTGGGCTATTTATTTGTTTGGGGCCTAAGATTTTTCTTTCGATCATTTCAATCTCCTCGATGTCTTTATTTCCATTCAAAGTGAGCGTTTCTGTGTCATATAGACATTCTGGCTTAATAAGTGTGTTGTAAAGTCTCAGTTTTGTGTTTTTAGATATGCATTTTTGTTGTAAATATTTTGTGTAAGTATCAATGCAGTTTCCATTTTTTGACATCTATTCTTATTGGCCGGTTTTTCTAACCCGTTTTCCATGATTATTTCACCCAAATATTTAAATTGAGAGACTCGTCTGATGTTACCATATTTTGTTTTTAGAAATGGTGTTCTTAGTCTATTGCAGGTCATGTATTGTCTTTTCAAAGGAAATTTGGAGTCCTACCTTTTCTGCTGTTTCTTTTAGGATTTCAATCTGTTTCCTTGTCGTTAATACATCTTGAGCCAAAATTGCTAGATCATCAGCAAACGCCAGACAAACGATTTTGATGTTGGTTCTCAGCAGTTTAATGGGCTGGTCAATATTAGGGCCGATTTTTTTACACACCACTCCTATATTAGTTTTTCTAGAACACAGTTAAATAAGAGTGGCACGAGTCCATCTCCTTGTCTCACTCCAGTTTTAATTTCTAAAAGATCTGAGATGTCACCCATGAATTAAACTTTCGACCTTGTGTTAGTTATTGTTGCTTTAATAACTGCCAGCGTTTTCAAATCTAGTCCTTGTTCTTTCAAGATTTGGAATAAAGATCCACAAATGTACAGACGAGATTTTTATTGTACAGTTTTTGATGTCTTAGGATTAACTTTACATTCAGGATCTGGTCCGGGCAGGATCTGCCCGGTCGAAAACCTGCTTGATATTCACCAATTTTAGGTTCTAACTGTCCCTGTGCTCTGTCTAGTAGATATTGAGATATAATTTTGTAACAAACTGGGAGAAGGGATATCTCTCTGTAGTTGTTTACATCCATTCTATCTCCTTTCTTATGTAGTGGAGAGGATTAGACCATTTTTCTAATCGTCCGGAATTCGTTTGGTTCGCCAAACTTCTTGTAGAATTTTGGTAATTTCCTTAATTGTATCTGGACCAGCGGATTTTACTGGACTGGATTGGTCCAGTGGAGTTGAACTCTTCTGTCGAAGCGGACAACACTTAAAAATGCCAAATGAGATTTTGGCAAAACATCGTGACTCTTCACAGAATCAACGGATCGACGCCCAGAATGATTTAGAAACATTAAAGGCGTTTGTTGTTGTTAGCCTTCCTTTGCACCCATACTGATTTCATTCTTTCGCTATGAGCTTTTTTTCTTTCGTCAGACAAAGTTGTTGCAGTCTTCTTACATTTTTCTTTCTGGCCAACCTCCCAAACCTTAACCATGTGTCTGAAACAGACTCTATCATGAATTTCACTTTGTGATATATATATACATATATATATATATATATATATATATATATATATATATATATATATATATATATATATATATATATATATATATATATATATATATATATAGGGTATTTCAGTGATTTAGGGTTTTTTTCAGCGATTCTAGCCCAAAATCCTGCGAATAAGTACCCGATGTTCCTTGGTTCGTGACAAATCAAACTTGACATCACGACCAAATAATAATGCCTGTGCTAGAGCGAAGCGAGTGCGAATAGAGAGGTATGGAGCACTGCCTCGGACATTTCATTCTTCAGCTGAACATCTAAAATTCAGAAGACCGAAATATCTCCTTAGAGCTGCAGCCAGAGCAAGCTCGACTCCTAATTCAACAGTGTCCAAAATGCTATTCAGGCCTCTTAAATGCCTTTCTATGTATGACTCCAAAGCCCGCGGATCCTACTGGACCTTAGTAACTCTTCTTCCTCCGTAATTTTTCCTTCCTCTCCTTCTCTTCACCCTCCTTGGTTCCTGTCTCCTTCAAACATTATCTTCTCCCTATCCAATGTTGATAAATCATCCTATTCTTCCTTTCGTGTTTCCAGTCCCAATTTCGCAACTCAGGTCTTTTTCTTTCTCCAAATTAGTCTTCACAGATGGTTCTATGTCCGGTTCAGGTGTTGGTGCTACCACATTCTCTCCCCATTTTTCAAATAAATACAAACAATTCCATTATCTCTCCATTACCTCCAATATATACAATATTTTTCACAAAAAATCTGCGGTGGTATTCTTATTTTTCGTTTACTTTCGTTATTAGTGCTAAACTGTGTATATAATTCAAAGAAAAAGATTACATTTATTAAATGAATAGGTATTTTTTAAATACAGTAATAAATTTGTATTATATCGGTTCATATTATACCACGTTAACCTTTCCAACATATAATTTTTCGATGCAAAAAATCTTTTATAAAACCCACCTCTAATTAGCGCTATTATTTGTTTCCTATCATTACAGTTCTTGCGAAATCTCAGTCGAATCAAACAGACGAATTTAATTAACTAGTGTGCCTGGTTCAGATAACAACAAAAAGGTTGTTTAAATAATTGTAATAAAGTTCACTGTTTTTTTTTTACGTACCTGATAATTTCGTAGTTTATTTTTTTTTAAAGTAATGCTTGAGTATTTTTTTTTAACCCAGGAAACAGCGTTCAATCTTTGCAAACTTCTAACAAAGATAGTTTCTATTCTTTTAGAACCTATTAGCTAAACAATGAGTATATTCTGTTAAGGAATTTGTTTTGTTAATGTAGTTAGTTGAACTACAATTAGATTTTTTTCCGAAACGGATATGTAACAATCATTTTATAATATAACAATGTATTGAATGTCTGTCTTTATTCAAATTTTGGCGATGGAGCAAATCAATTAGCGAATTTCTTCTAATTTACCAGATGAAATTCATTTTTCACCATCATAATGCCACCAATTTTAGGTCATTAACGACCTAAGTAAACTAAATCTGGGTTGTTTTACCCCATCCTTTGAGGAGGACTTGCCAGGACTTTCCACATTTTCTACATAGAAAAAGAATCTTATTTTACTATATATTATTAGGTTCGTATAGACCCGGTTGGATCATACACAGCATTCTGACGCATTTTCGAGTATTCTTTCTGGTCCTCCACACCTCTCTCATCCTTGGATTCTCTTTCTCTCCTCCGTCCACTTTGTTCCCGATCTACTCGAAACTTCGCTCTCTGATGCAACGTTCCACATAAGTATTTTGTTTTTGTACGTTCTCTATCCTCAATCTCTGTCGGACCCATTTGTACCTTTCCCAGATCAGCTCTGACTTGTGTGGTCTATAGTACTGCTGACTTGACTCCTCGTATGTATGTAAGAATTCTGTTGGTGTGTCTTGTCGGTGGGAGTCTACTGATTTTTTCTTATGTCCGCCTCTACGTTGGTCTGTCGAGAATGTAGTTGGTATCCTTCCTCTGTCAGTTTTGGGCCGAAAATTTTCCTCATCGTCACGCGGAGCCAAATCAGGCCTATATGGAGGATTGTCCATTTTGATACTATTCTGCCTTGTCGAATAGCGAAGACTTTCTCCCTTGGTCGAACTCATAAACCATTCATTGTACCGAAGTAATAGTATCCCGATTCTTATTGCTCTTTTTCTAATATTGCTGAGTATTACTAATATTTCACTAGGATAATAATTTTCAGGCCTCTAATAGACATTTAATAACTGTGGCAGTAAGGGCCAGTAATGGATATTGCATGTCAAATTTTGCATGAATATTCTTGTTTATTTTTTTTTATTTATCTTATGATTTCTACATAGCGTTAGTAATGTTTGAGGGTTTTAGATATCTGATTTGCGAATAACCAACATAGCTCACAATATGTCTTCTGCTTTTCTAACTTGAAATTGGGCTTGTTTGAGGAAACAGAAGAATGTTGTTAAGAACAATTGTAGATTGCACCCTGTATAACGAAATTTGCCTGCTAAAAGCCCCATAGCAATATCAGCTATTTTTCAGGCTTATTGCATCATATAATAATTATTATTAGCGATCAATTCATTTTTAATATTGAAAGTGAGTCCGTATTAAACAAAATTAAGGTTACGTATTACGCAGAGGGTGATCAACAGCGAACAAACAGCTAACAGTATTATTGCTACCGCTAAATAAAAAAGAGAAAGGATGAAATAATGTAAACTCTGAGGTGTTTACTCTATTTTTGATTGGGTCCATTCAACATCAATTAATTTCGTTGGATTGAAGTGGATATTATACGATGTTCAGCTGCCTTGAAAGAACCATGTTAATTGGTTAGGTTTAATTGATACAGAACAAAGTAATGTATCACCGGTGAGATTGCAAAATATATAACGTAAATGTTGAATGCTTTTTTGCAATCCGAAATAATTATTCGAATATTGAAACCATCTGACTTACCACATACGACGATGGATGTCAACTAGATACAAATATGCTAGACCATTTTTGAAGAATTCTGGGTAATTGAGTAGCTCAACTAACCCAGCTTAGATTTGCATGGACTTCCCCATGCAAACTAGCACACTTTATTCTCTATATAACCTCTTCTTGCATGTTGATAGAGCAGGGAATTTGACTTTACAACAGTTCCGGCTGTTTCTCTCCTTATTAGAATCAATATGTAGCAATATTTTCATTATTTGTTTATTACATTTAACTCTTTGATTTGATTTGGTGTGATTCTGGTACTATGATGTCTTGTATTGTCATGCTTTAGAGTAACATCAGGCCGAGCACAATAACATTCAGCCCTTATGGCATTTTCAATGGGATTCAGGACTTTATAGTGAATAATTCCTGATTTAGTTCATTAAGATTCAAAACCTCGTAGTTAATAATTCCTATAAAAACCCACCATACTGACCGTATGGTGGGTTTTTAGGGTAAAAAACTGGCTTTCAAGTGAACAAAATTTAAAAAAAATGCACTAGATATTAACATTTACATTAATTTTCATTAACATTACATATATATATATATATATATATATATATATATATATATATATATATATATATATATATATATATATATATATATATATAGTGTCAATCCACTGCAGGATGAAGGCCTCTTCAGCATGTTTCCAAATTTCAGGGTCCTGGGCTTTCCTCTGCCCCTCTGGTCCAATATACTTAACAATGTCATCAATCCATCGTGCTTTCAATCTTCTTCGCGGACGTTTGCAATCAAGTGGTATTCACTCCAGGATTGCCTTAGTCCATCTGTCATCCCATCGTCTCGCTATATGGCCTGCCCATCTCCATTTCAATTGCTTTACTCTTCCAGTGATGTCACAGACTTTTGTTTGTTCCCTGATCCATGCGCAAGACTTTCTGT
Organism: Cosmopolites sordidus; assembly: GCA_031761425.1. Lineage (NCBI taxonomy): Eukaryota > Metazoa > Arthropoda > Insecta > Coleoptera > Curculionidae > Cosmopolites > Cosmopolites sordidus. The sequence continues at coordinate 183,796 of JARFXV010000577.1, read as the reverse complement.
CTCGTCTTGTAATGTCCAGCATATATCTTTCCATTCCCCTCTGTGCTACCCGAAGTTTTTGAATTGATTGCGATGCGAACGTCCAGGTTTCACTTCCGTATGTCATAACGGGTAGAACGCACTGATCGAAGACTTTTCTTTTCAGGCAAAGTGGGAGTCTGCTTTTAAACACAATGTTGAGCCTGTCAAATGCCAGCCAGCCACATTTAACACACTGTTCCATCTCCCGGGCGGTATTCCCCTCTTTTGAAGTCCTCTGCCCAAGATATATGAAGCCACAATCTTCAAATCCCTTCCTAAAACTGAAATTCTTCTCTCCTGAGCGAAGTTATTGAACATAACCTGACTCTTTTTCGGGTTTATTTTCAAGCCAAATGGTTCGCCAGCCCTTTGCGGTTCTTGTATGCGTCTTTGCAGCTCCTCTGGGTCTTGTAAAAGGAGAACGATATCATCTGCAAATCTAAGATGCTTTAAGTTTGCACCATTGATCTTTACACCATCCTGTTCCCAATCCAGTTTACGGAAAACTTCTTCAAGGCCAGCCGAGAAAAGAATAGGCAATATTGCGTCACCTTCCGTATACCTCGTTCTACATTAATTCCCACTTCAAGATCATCAAGATGAATTGTGACTGTAGCTCCATCATATGTCGATCCTAATAGGTTTACGTATGCTTTATCTACCCCTTGGCTAAGCAGTGCATCCATTATTGCATGCTTTGAGATGGAGTCAAATGCTTTTTCGTAGTCGATAAAAGCCTAGCACAGTGACATGGTGTTTTCGCTGTGCCTTTCTATAGCCTGCTCTACAACCTGGATGTGATCCATTATACTGAATCCATCCTTCTGAATTCTGCTTGTTCTCTTGGTTGTGCGTCATTCAATTTTTGTAATATTATTTTAGAAATTATCTTGGTGAAAACTTTCTACATTACCGATAGGAGACTTATTGGCCGGTAATTCTTTAAATCTTCCTGTGCTCCCTTTTTATGTAAAAGAATCACTTCTACATTTTACCATAAGTGAGGTACTTTTTGTTGTTTGAGGCATTTTGAGTATAATTTTGCCAGTGTTTTATGTAACGTCCGACCACCAGCTTTTAGGTGGTGGTCGGATATCTGACATTTGTTCTTCCGTGGGTACTTTTGTCTTTGATTGGTTCTGATCTTGATATAACTGGGAATAAAATTTCCTGACAAGCTCTAACTTTTGCTTACGCGCCCTGCAACACTCGGGCATCCTCACGCCTTAAGGTATATATTTGCGTTCTTCTGCTTCTCAGCTTCTGTTTAGCCTTGTTAATTCCTTTGTTTTCTTCCAGGATTTTTTGCACTAGCTGCATGTTAAATCGGCGCGTGTCTTCTCTGATACGTTTTCTTATAGCTCTGCAGAGTTCAGTGTACTCGACCCTGCCAAAACGACTACCTGCATTTCTCATTGTCCGTCGTTTCTTCAGTAAATCAATAGTCTCACTGGCGGTTTTTGTCTGTTGCGGTTTTTGTCTGTTGCGGTTTTTGTCTGAGACATTTTTCTTCTAGTGCTATTGAAGAAGCCGTTTGAAGCAAATTGTTGGCGATTTCTTCATACTGAACTGATAGGTCCATTTCCTTCGGATCTTGTAACACAGCCAGCCGGTTTGACAAAGCAATCTCAAAATCACTATCAATGTATATATATATATATATATATATATATATATATATATATATATATATATATATATATATATACATACACACACACACACACACACACACACACATATATATATATATATATATATATATATATATATATATATATATATATATATATATATATATATATATATATATATATATATGGCAGGTTTTCGAACGGGCAGATCCTGCCGTGAGCAGATCCTGAATCTAAAGTTGATCCTAAGACATCAAAAACTGTACAATAAAAATCTCGTCTGTACATTTGTGGATTTCAAAAAAGCATATGATTCTATAGACCGCGAATCTTTATTCCGAAGCTTAAAAGAACAAGGACTAGATCTGAAAACGCTGGCAATTATTAAAGCAACATTAACTAACACAAGGTCAAATGTTAAATTCATGGGTGACATCTCAGAGCCCTTCGAAATTAAAACTGGAGTGAGACAAGGGGATGGACTCTCACCACTCGCCTCTAATTGTACTTCGCGTAATACGTGAATAATAATAATAATAATAACATATATATATATATATATATATATATATATATATATATATATATGCATGGATCAGGGAACAAAGGCAATCCTGGAGTGGATACCGCTTCATCGCAAACGTCCCAGAAGAAGACCAAAAGCACGATCGATATTACGATCGAACGATTAACGATGTCATCAGTTAAGTATATTAGACCCGAGTGGCAGAGGAAAGCCCAGGACCGTGAAATCCTGCAGTGGATCGACATGGGCTGATGATGATGATCATGATGATATAAATATAGTAGATATTATGTCTGGAAACTGTCAAATATTAGCGATTTATTAATGAAATATATTTTATTTCAAATATACGACACTCACATCGCAATCAATTCAAGAACTTCGGGTGCCACAGAGGGGAATGGAAAGAAGTTTGCTTGGCATTATAAGACGAGACAGAAAGTCCTGCGCATGGATCAGGGAACAAACAAAAGTCTGTGACATCATTGGAAGAGTAAAACAATTGAAATGGAGATGGGCAGGCCATATAGCGAGGCGATGGGACGACAGATGGACCAAGGCAATCCTGGAGTGGATACCGCTTGATCGCAAACATCCGCGAAGAAGACCGAAAGCACGATGGATTGATGACATCGTTAAGTATATTGGACCTGAGTGGCAGAGGAAAGCCCAGGACCGTGAAGGTTGGAAGCATGCTGAAGAGGCCTTCATTCTGCAGTGGATCGATACGGGCTGATGATGATGATGATGATGATATAATACTACTATATTGCTGCTAATATCTCTAAGTGGAGGTGTCACGGACTAAGTGAGACAGCAAATGTCTGCTTCTATGTCCTTTTTCTACTACTCGGCCCGTTGTGCACAAATGTCGCGATAAATAAACGTGTCACAAAAACATAAAAATATGCATACTGACGCTCTTTATAAGCATACTCAATTCTAGGACATGCGCATAAGACTAAAAGTAGTAGTGAGAGAAACAGACGGATATATGTCTGCACCGTAATGATTTCGCCGATCTCCAGACCTTGCTAGCGATATCGTAGTATTATATATATGGTTTACACACATAATAGCGACCCTGTATGTATCTCTGCATATATGCGTGTGTGTATGCTGTGTGAATGTAGCACAGCAAAACAATTTTGTAACTTTAATTTTTAATAATTCTTGACAAATTAATTATTCGTCAATTAATTATTATACATTTGTTCTCGTGGGATTTAATTACTACTGTACTTAATCGCCCCAGATTGAACACTTTATATTAAAAAAAACTACTAATGCTTGCAGACACGCCCATAGACACAGTATGTCAGAAAAATAACTGACTTAAAAATTTAAAGAAAACTAATAACGCAATGAAGACTAAGAAACTGCACATTCCTAGAATCGATTGTAATTGGTGTTGAGACTTGGTGCTTCAAGTACGATCTTCCAAAATATCGTCAAAGTGCTACGTGGAAGATCCTAGACTCTGCGAAATCTAAAAAAAATTACGTGTCCAGAAGTCAAGCAAGAAGACAATGTTGGTAATACCTATAAAGGTATTATGCTTCGCAAATTCGTTCCACAAAATCAAATTCTCACTGGTGAACACTATCTGGGTGATATAGAGCGTTTGTGGAAGAGAATCGTTCGAGTGAGGATCGAATATCGGGCGACGGGAAGTTGGTTTTTGTTGCACGATCTTACAGGACCGTTATTGTTCGTAAATTTTTACCGAAGAAACAAGTGTGTGCTTCAACATCCTCTGTACTCGCCTGATTTATCTCCAGGTGACTATTTCCTATTCGTGAAACTCAAACTGAGTTTGACAGGAACGTTTTATGACAGTGTTACGCAAGTCTAAGAAGTCGTGACGAGGGTTTTTGAGGCGATTCCATAAAACGGCGTATAAGTATCCATGCCAGTAATGGTTGAACGTACCCAGCGGTGTAATGATGCGGAACGGATGTTTTTGAATAAAAAGAAATAATTTTGACAAAATAACTAATTGATAATGTTTGTGGATTCCGCAGTTGGTTCGTTGTGAAACATTTTGAAAATACTAGGATTTTAAATAATACGCTTGTAGCTTTTTAATGTTTCAAACGTTTATTATAGATTTTGTTCTACATACGTTTCGCCTTTTTTCTACCTATATCTGCACTTCTACCACTTTGACCGATATATACCTACCTACATTAAATTTATTTACACAAATAGTCTTACAATCTAGTTTATTTAATCTTTTACACAGTGTTTTACTCAGTTTAGAAGCGTAATTAATACATTTAAATGATTTATCTTTTTGCTTTTTAACACGCTTTTATCAGCTTCACCTGTATCTATCTTTGTAACGGAATCTTTGGATTTTCACCCACTTCAGAACGTCAGATTAAATTGAAACCTTGCACATTTTCCAAGGACCGATGACAATACAATAATTTAATAAGTTCGTCCCATTATCCTGAACAGGATCGTCAGGATCAAGGATTCGTTTTCGGAGAGGGAGCATGAGGCACGGTTACAACGCCCAAGGAAGAAAGCAGGCGCGCAAATTACCCACTCCCGCCACGGGTAGGTAGTGGCAAAAAATAAATAATAGTTTTAAAAATTTAAACAAACACGCTTTTATAGCAGATCGAACTAAATAATAAAAAATAAATTAAAGTTTAAAAAACTAAAAAACAGGCTTTTTTCACAATGACACAATAATTATCTCGTTCATCACTTTATTTTTATACTAAAACTTATTTTTTACTTTTTAGTTCGGTTTACCATTAAAGCGTATTTTTTAGTTTATTATTATTATTATTATTATTGTTATTTACGTATGGGCCCTGGTGGACCACGCGAAGTACAATTAGAGGCGTTTGTTGTTGTTAGCCTTCCTTTGCGCCTATACTAATTTCATTCTTTCGCTATGAGCTTTTTTCCTTTCGTCAGACCAAGTTGTTACAGTCTTCCTACATTTTTCTCTCTGGCCAACCTTCCAAACGTCAACCTTGTGTCTGAGACAGCCTCTATCCTGAATTTCACTTTGTGTAATATTTGCTGACCTTAAGTCCTCTTTAATTGCAGCAATCCATTTAATTATTTCTACTTTAGCTCTACTCCTATTTTCATAAAATTCGACTATTTGTCTAGTTAGCTTACGTCCGTAAAACTTAAGTCTTCTTTTTCTCATATCGCTACGTATATCTGTGTATTGTTTGATTTCTAGGTTTTCTCGCAGTCGATATGTTGGGCTATTTATTTGTTTAGGGCCTAAGATTTTTCTTATGATTTCTCTTTCCTTCTTTTCAATGTCCTCGATGCCTCTCTTTCTATTCAAAATGAGCGTCTCTGCCCCATATAGACATTCTGGTTTAATAACTGTGTTGTAATGTCTCAGTTTTGTGTTTTTAGATAGGCATTTTTTGTTGTAAATATTGGGTGTAAGTTTCAATGCCGTTTCCATTTTTTGACATCTACTCTTATTGGCCGCTTTTTCCAATCCATTTTCCATGACTATTTCACCCAAATATTTTAATTGAGAGACTCGTCTGATGTTACCATATTTTGTTTTTAGAAATGGTGTTCTTAGTCTGTTGCAGTTCATGTATAGTGTCTTTTCAAAGGAAATTTGCTGACAAGACGACATTTGCCGATATTTACAGGAAAACTGCCGACTGTTTTCCTGTATTTTTTTCTTTCCCTAATTGGGCGTTGAAATCACCCAATAGGATTTTTACATGGTTAGATGGAATTTTAGAGATAGTCTTTTCCAGAATTTCTCAGGACTTATTTACTTCTTCAGGATTAGATTTATTTTCTTCGTTAACTGGGAGGTGTGCATTGATTAATGTATAGTTTTTGTTAGCACACTTGACGGATAGTGAAGTCGATTATTTACTGGCTGGACATTAGTTATAGAACCAAGAATGTTTCTTGAGATAGCGAAAGCAACACCGAGATGTGGTGTATTTTTGATTATTCTTTTGTCCGTTTTACTTTTAAAAAGTCTGTAGTTGCCGAATTCTAAGGTGTTATCATCTGTAAATCAGTGCTCGCCCCAATCGGAGTAGTTTTCCTGGACGCAGGAGAGAATTGATATTTACCGTTCCAAAGAAAGTTTTTGTTTTCGGTTTCAGACGATGGCCAGAGGTCTCCGACTCCCTCTGAAAGATTTTGCGTTTTAGCCCGGACGCCCCAGAATCCGAAAATCCGATTGTATCAGCAAAGCTGGCAGAGTATTGTCTACCTCCTGGGGTAATTTTGTAATTACTAGAACGCTTCATCTTGTACTTTGAATTAAAGGTTTGAACCATGACGGTTCAGAGGTTAAAACTTGAGGGATTAGTTCCAGAATTTAAATATCAGCCGCACCACTGGTGAACAGACGCTGACCACTCAACCGCTTGATACAAGTCAGACGCTAAGTGGATCTGTTTTTTTTTGTTTTGGTTCGGGGCTGCTTATTTTGAAATATTCGCAGCTGTCCATTAATATCTAATGGAACTTTCACTATCCACCACCAGTGACCCGTCCAGTACCTTAGGCGAGGTATACTGGAAGTTTTTTTAACTATAATGTATTAATGTTATAGAATTCTTGCAGATTCAACTTTCTTCTATATTTTTTTTATTTTCTATATTTTTAGTTATCAGTTCAAGTTACTCTTGAGAAATCCCTAACAAGGCAGACATATGAGGAGCAAAGTCTGTAATAAATGTTTGAAACATTAAAGCTAGTAAATAACTGAGTGTTTTTTTTATGTAAAACTTCATTTTTTCCGGCATACTGTGTATATTTAAGAACGAAAAATCCACGCACAAATCTAAATATCAATCAGGCGTTCAGTGCCTCCGGGACATATTTTAATTGATTGTCTTCGCGTATGTTAATCGTGGACTAGTTTTTGGGATATTTTGCAAGTGGTGCCACGACTTAGACCAGTTAAATTATTCGGATTTTATGTTCGAATACTGTAAAAAAGTATTTCGATTTCGTCAACTTTATCGTTGACCTTAATAGACTTCTATTTCGATCAATTCTTTAAGCTGTTTCGTTCGACGTCAATAAAACTACGGTCCGGTATTTGACTGACACGTGATAACAAGGATAGAAATTCCGATTGATTTGCTAACGGACTGGTTGTGGTTAAATAAATAACTCCTCTCGCTAAATGTTTCCACAATTCAACTAACAAATGTTTTAGTTCAAGATTGATAGATCCAGATTAAATAAAGAATTCGGTAAATTAATATGTGGTGGTCATTATTCCCAAAGGACATGCAGTTATCTTCTCTCTAGAAACTTTAAAATAACAGCCCTTTCAAAAAGGTTCTGAAATTTGCAAGTAAGAATTCGATCAAGACAATTTTTGATTACCTTCATATTTTCGAACGGGATCAAATATAGGGCGATATTTTTAGTGGGAGCGAATTTAAATTCAGATATAACAACAATTAAATTAGGTTCATGGAATGTTTGATATAGGCTTCATAAATTTCATTAAAGTGTAACGATACGATACGAAGGATTTCTTTTTTTTGAATAAACATATATATATATATATATATATATATATATATATATATATATATATATATATATATATATATGTATATATATATATATATATATATATATATATATATATATATATATATATATATATATATATATATATATATATACATATATACATATCTCCCTAATATTAACTGGGCGGCTAGTTGGGTACATGAGCTTGACAAACATGGTAGTGGCCTCCAAGCATTGCAGTTTTAACTCCCTGGAAATAAAAGTAACCCTGAATACTCCGAATTCATCAAACTATTCTCTGTTTACTATCTGTTACTTTAAATTTATCAGATCGATAATCATATTTTAATAGTAGACTGTTCACACTCTTAACGAGAGATACTTATTATAACCTTATTATAATGCATGATAGCAATCAACATGAATTCAAATAGAGATGTTCTACATAATTTCTACAATGATAATATTATCGGCCAATAATCAAATATAAAACCTGGTACTGTTCCTGATACTGAGGGGATAACGCGCAATAGTGCCAGCTTCGGGTATGAACGGGGTATCAAGGGAGAGCGCGCGAGATACCCACCCAAAGAGCTAAACAAAACATAATGGACTATCCAACTACAGCCTACGGTGTAACCTCTAGTACTGAGTTGTGCAATGGGTACAAAGAGAGAGCGCGCGATGTACCCGCTCCAGATACTAGAAAAGCAAAACAGCATTTACCCACTTCATGGTATTGAAGGGAGAGCGCCCGACAATACCATGGATATCTCTCTCAATTAAATTATAAGTCATATCAATATGCTGATGCCACTACTCAAAGTTTGGATATTCATTTAAATAGAAATAATTTAATATTGATCAACACATTAATAAAGAACCACTGTTTTAAATATTATATTAAATGAACACTAACAAATTTAATTCAATTCTCTTTGAATCTTTGATAATAATCAGAACATTATCTTGTGAGAAAGAGAAACAGAAGAAATCTTTAAATACTTATCAAAACTACTAAAATCAATAGAAGGCAAAGTGTTCAGTGAAAAATTCACTTATATAGTAATCATTCAATATTAATGAAAACATTAAATAGAAATAATAGAGCTTTAAATATATCTCAAAACTAATATAAATCGATACAAACTAAAGTGTTCAGTGACAAACTCACAGCTAATAAAACTTAATAGATAACAAAGTTCAGTGATACACTCACCCTTGGAATTATTCGGGAACGACACGACACTTCACTTGTTCACAGTATAAATGAAAATGTTGGTTTCAAATACTGAAAATGAAGCCATCTCTGAAGATGCCCCACCATTATCAAACATCTGGCAGTTAACTACCCTTAAGTGTTATCGAAGCTTTTAGATAGAATAAGCGAACTAACGAACTATCGTTTTGCCTGAGATCGGACAAGAGACCAGAAGATATAAATTAAACAAACATATTTCTTACATTTGTATGCTAAGAGACCTTCAAACAAACGACAGACCTATCGTTTTATTTGAGACGAAACCGATGTCTTAAAAATATATACTAAACAAAAATATTTCTTACAAAAGAAGTTTTTGATGCCCTCATCATTTCTATTATCATTTACAATGACAAATATTGTTGAACTATAAGACATCTGCTCTAGATTTAATCGACGAACATAAATGGAAAACTCATACTATGTATTTAAAGTCTGTAGATAAATTTAACCAGTGGTTTGTATCAGCCTTTGTGACAGCTAGTTTAATAAGATTTGTTTTTGTACATGATAATACAAACGATGGCAGTATCAAAAATTAAATTAGGCGCTTACAAACTATTTATTATATGAAATACCGTTTCATTGCAATTTCTTTATATAACAGCTCGATTTCTTGAGCCTTTTGGAATTAATTGTCCATATAGGTTATGTGAAACCCAGTCAGATGGGCTTTAAATGTGGACTAGCCCCAGAAAGAACAACGCAGCAAATCTATATGTTGACCTAATATATTCTACTCTTCAATTAACGTCAAACTAAACTAAGCACAAAGTTAAAGATAGTAAAAGTAGAATTCTGTAAAAGGTATCTATAATTATACTCTCGCAAATGTCGGAACCTTCCAAGTAGAAAATTTAACAGTCCAAAGTTTGACTCTAAAGTTTTATTGAAATTTTATTTATATCTGCGTGTATGAAACATGTAACAAATCTGGTATAAATTTATGTAAGATTAACATTTACATATAGGTCTGCATGAAATGAGTATAATTTGCTTTAATTTTCCACTAGTTTAGTTTTATTTTAAGACGATAATTACTACTATGCTCAAAAAGTAATTTAACTTTTACTTTAAAAATTCCTTCGTGTTACGTGTCGATACAACTATTTGTTACTTAAATTGGTATGACTGTCTTTGACATGTGACAGAGTAGTGTGACTTATTTTGCTTGTTAAAGTCTCTTTTGTAATTGTAAAACATTTTGTGATTTTAAATTTCAGATTAAATGATCTCCTGATTACGCGCGTCGAGAAGTTTAAATAAGTGACTTGGCGTTTAGTGATAAACATCTGCGAGTTTAGTGTTTCACATCGAAGCTTCCAATAGGAGAATTAAATCTGGATGAATAAATCAATAAATAGTGTTTTATTTAAAAAACTACTCCTTCACATAACCGCTCTTGCACCATCCTATATTTAGAACGTGAAAATAATAAAGTTTTAAGATGAAATTGATTATTAATAATATCTCGTTTTTATTACCTTATTATCAAGCGTAAAATCACAGATTAATATGTGACGAATTTGCTTGCAATAATATTTCTCTGTATAACACTATATGTAAATCAGTTTATTGTTAAATTTACAACAATTAAATAACAAATTTGTCATGCATCAAGTTGTGTTTTCTTCTGTGACTTAAAGAATGAAAATTGTTAGGTGTGAAATTTGCTTCACCTAAGTATAAATAAATGATAATAATATTATTTTGCTAAGCATGCCATGAGATGCGCTTTTTTCGTTTTTTTTTTAAATGCTGATGTTCACATTAGACAAATTCTACTGCCTATCCAGGGCCATCAAGGCTTATTCTGGGGAAAGAAAATTGTTAAGGGCGAAGTTTACTTCACCCTGAGTATAAATCAATAATTATAATATTATTTTGCTAAGCGTCGCATGAGATGTGCCTTTTTCAGTTTTTCCAAAAATACTGATTTTACATTAGAAAAATTCTGCTGCTCATCTAGGACCATAAAGCCTTAATCTGGGGAAAGAAGATTGTTAGGCGTGAAGTTTGCTTTACCTTAATTATAAATAAATGATTATAATATTATTTTGCTAAGCGTGGCATGAGATGTGCCTTTCTCAGTTTTTCCAAAAATGCTGATTTTTATATTAGAAAATTCTACTGCCCATCCAGGGCCATAAAGGCTTATTCTGGGGAAAGAACATTGTTAAGGGTGAAATTTACTTCACCCTAAGTATAAATAAATGGTTATAATCTTATTTTGCTAGGCGTGGCATGAGATGCGCCTTTTTCCATTTTTCCAAAAATTCTGATTTTTACATTAGACAAATTCTACTGCCCATCCAGGGCCAAAAAGGCTTATTCTGGGGAAAGAAAATTGTTAAGGGTGAAGTTTACTTCACCCTGAGTATAAATAAATGATTATAATATTATTTTACTAGCCGTGGCATGTGATGCGCCGTTTTTAATTTTTCCAAAAATAGTGATTTTTACATTTGAAAAATTGTACTGCCCATCCAGGGCCATAAAGGCTTATTCTGGGGAAAGAAAACTGTTAAAGGTGAAGTTTGCTTTGCCCTAGGTATAACTAAATGATTATAATATTATTTTGCTAGGCGTGGCATGAGATGCGCCTTTTTCCATTTTTCCAAAAATGCTGATTTTTACATTACATAAATTCTACTGCCCCTCCAGGGCCATAAAGGCTTATTCTGGTGAAAGAAAATTGTTAAGGGTGAAGTTTGCTTCACCCTAAGTATAAATAAATCATTATAATATTATTTTGCTAGGCGTGGCATGAGATGCGCCTTTTTTAATTTTCCCAAAAATGCTGATTTATACATTAAAAAAATTCTACTGCCCATTCAGGGCCAAAAAGGCTTATTCTGGGAAAAGAAAATTGTGAAGGGTAAAGTTTGCTTCACCCTAAGTATAACTAAATGTTTATAATATTATTTTGCTAGGCGTGGCATGAGATGCGACTTTTTCCATTTTTCCAAAAATGCTGAGTTTTACATTAGAAAAATTCTACTGCCCATCCAGGGCCATAAAGGCTTATTCTGGGGAAAGAAAATTGTTAAGGGTGAAGTTTACTTCACCCTAAGTATAAATAAATGATTATAATATTATTTTGCTAGGCGTGACATGAGATGCGCCTTTTTCCATTTTTCCGAAAATGCTGAGTTTTTTCATTAGAAAAATTCTACTGCGCATCCAGGGCCATAAAGGCTTATTCTGGGGAAAGAAAGTTGTTAAGGGTGAAGTTTACTTCACCCTGAGTATAAATAAATGATTATAATATTATTTTGCTAGGCGTGGCATGAGATGCGCCTTTTTTAATTTTTCCAGAAATGCTCATTTATACATTAAAAAAATTCTACTGCCCATTCAGGGCCAAAAAGGCTTATTCTGGGGAAAGAAAATTGTGAAGGGTGAGGTTTGCTTCACCCTAAGTATAAGTAAATGATTATAATATTATTTTGCTAGGGCGTGGCATGAGATGCGCCTTTTTCTATTTTTCCAAAAATGCTGATTTTTACATCAGAAAAATTCTACTGCCCACTCAGGGCCAAAAAGGCTTATTCTGGGGAAAGAAAATTGTGAAGGGTGAGGATTGCTTCACCCTAAGTATAAATAAATGATTATAATATTATTTTGCTAGGCATGGCATGAGATGCGCCTTTTTCCATTTTTCCAAAAATGCTGAGTTTTACATTAGAAAAATACTACTGCCCATCCAGGGCCATAAAGGCTTATTCTGGGGAAAGAAAATTATGAAGGGTGAAGTTTGCTTCACCCTAAGTATAAATTAAGCATTATAATATTATTTTGCTAGGCGTGGCATGAGATACGCCTTTTTTAATTTTCCCAAAAATGCTGATTTTTACATTAGAAAAATTCTACTGCCCATTCAGGGCCAAAAAGGCTTATTCTGGGGAAACGAAATTGTTAAGGGTAAAGTTTGCTTCACCCTAAGTATAAATAAATGATTATAATATTATTTTGCTAGGCGTGGCATGACATGCGCCTTTTTCCGTTTTTCCAAAAATGCTGATTTTTACATTACATAAATTCTACTGCCCCTCCAGGGCCATAAAGGCTTATTCTGGCGAAAGAAAATTGTTAAGGGTGAAGTTTGCTTCACCCTAAGTATAAATAAATCATTATAATATTATTTTGCTAGGGGTGGCATGAGATAAGCCTTTTTTAATTTTCCCAAAAATGCTGATTTTTACATTAGAAAAATTCTACTGCCCATTCAGGGCCAAAAAGGCTTATTCTGGGGAAACGAAATTGTTAAGGGTGAAGTTTGCTTCACCCTAAGTATAAATAAATGATTATAATATTATTTTGCTAGGCGTGGCATGACATGCGCCTTTTTCCATTTTTCCAAAAATGCTGATTTTTACATTACATAAATTCTACTGCCCCTCCAGGGCCATAAAGGCTTATTCTGGGGAAAGAAAATTGTTAAGAGTGAAGTTTGCTTCACCCTAAGTATAAATAAATGGTTATAATATTATTTTGCTAGGCGTGGCATGAGATGCGTCTTTTTCAATTTTTCCAAAAATGCTGATATTTACATTTGAAAAATTCTACTGCCCATCCAGGGCCATAAAGGCTTATTCTGGGGAAAGAAAATTGTTAAGGGTGAAGTTTACTTCACCCTAAGTATAAATAAATGGATATAATATTATTTTGCTAGGCGTGGCATGAGATGTGCCTTTTTCACTTTTCCAAAAATGCTGATTTTTACATTATATAAATTCTACTGCCCATCCAGGGCCATAAAGGCTTATTCTGGGGAAAGAAAATTGTTAAGGGTGAAGTTTGCTTCACCCTAAGTATAAATAAATGATTATAATATTATTTTTTCTAGGCGTGGCATGAGATGCGCCTTTTTCCATTTTTCCAAAAATGCTGATTTTTACATTAGAAAAAGTCTACTGCCCATCCAGAACCATAAAGGCTTATTCTGGGGAAAGAAAACTGTAAAGGGTGAAGTTTGCTTCACCCTAAGTATCAATTAATGATTATAATATTATTTTGCTAGGCGTGGCATGAGATGCGCCTTTTTCCATTTTTCCAAAAATGCTGATTTTTACATTAGAAAAATTCTACTGCCCATCCAGTGCCATAAAGGCTTATTCTGGGGAAAGAAAACTGTAAAGGGTGAAGTTTGCTTCACCCTAAGTATCAATTAATGATTATAATATTATTTTGCTAGGCGTGGCATGAGATGCGCTTTTTTCCATTTTTCCAAAAATGCTGATATTTACATTTGAAAAATTCTACTGCCCATCCAGGGCCATAAAGGCTTATTCTGGGGAAAGAAAATTGTTAAGGGTGAAGTTTACTTCACCCTAAGTATAAATAAATGGATATAATATTATTTTGCTAGGCGTGGCATGAGATGTGCCTTTTTCACTTTTCCAAAAATGCTGATTTTTACATTATATAAATTCTACTGCCCATCCAGGGCCATAAAGGCTTATTCTGGGGAAAGACAATTGTTAAGGGTGAAGTTTTCTTCACCCTAAGTATAAATAAATGATAATAATATTATTTTGCTAGGCGTGGCATGAGATGCGCATTTTTCAATTTTTCCAAAAATGCTGATTTTTACATTAGAAAAATTCTACTGTCCATCCAGAGCCATAATGGCTTATTCTGAAGAAAGAACATTGTTAAGAATGAAATTTGCTTCATCCTAAGTATCAATAAATGATTATAATATTACTTTACTAGCCGTGGCATGCGATGCGCCTTTTTTAATTTTCCCAAAAATGGTGATTTTTACATTCGAAAAATTGTACTGCCCATTCAGGGCCAAAAAGGCTTATTCTGGGGAAAGAAAATTGTTAAGGGTGAAGTTTGCTTCACCCTAAGTATAAATAAATGATTATAATATTATTTTTTCTAGGCGTGGCATGAGATGCGCCTTTTTCCATTTTTCCAAAAATGCTGATTTTTACATTAGAAAAAGTCTACTGCCCATCCAGAACTATAAAGGCTTATTCTGGGGAAAGAAAACTGTAAAGGGTGAAGTTTGCTTCACCCTAAGTATCAATTAATGATTATAATATTATTTTGCTAGGCGTGGCATGAGATGCGCCTTTTTCCATTTTTCCAAAAATGCTGAGTTTTACATTAGAAAAATTCTACTGCCCATCCAGGGCCATAAAGGCTTATTCTGGGGAAAGAAAATTATTAATAATTTGCTTCACCCTAAGTAGAAAATAAATGATTATTATATTATTCAAAGTTGAGTTTTTTCTTTGAGTTGTACAGACTCTTTAACCGTGGATATAATGAGTTTGATTAAAATATCCTTCAAATAAATAAAGTGAGAAGACTTTCTGCTTTGAAAAGATAATCTCGTGCAGGCCGGGGGACTTTCTCACGATTTTTTTCAGCCGTTGCCTTCAGCCAAACAACATGCGGTTGTTTAATTGCAACAAATTATATTTACAATGACTAAATTTGCAGATGTTATAAATTTTGACATATCGGAAGTGAACAGTGTGGATTTGGCAAGAATCGGTGAAAGTTAAATATTTCTTTTGCGTAACCAGTATTAATGCTTACTAATAGTTCCGTTTTCCTATATGCTGTAATGATATTAATTAATAGCAGAAACTAAAAAGTAAGTAAAAAAAGGAAGCCTTTGAAAGTCCAAGAATATTATCAAAAACTATCCATACACTAAGTGAACTCGTAATAGTTTTAACGCTTCAGCTTGTCCAAAAGGGAACCTAGGACAATTATTATTTTAAAAACTTTTTATTTAATTAAGCTTAAACTCCCTCAGTATGTCAATTCTTCTATTGGAACCTTTGGTGTGAAACACTAAACTTGAAGAGATTTACCACTAAACACCAAAACACTTTTTTGAACTGTTCGACGCAGTTTTACGGTGTTTAGTGGTAAATCTCTTCAAGTTTAGTCCCTCAGTATGAATACGGAGGTAGAGTGAAAAAAAAATAAAACATTACTTTTTTAAATCGATTTATATCCACTCCTTCTTACGATATTATCGGTAAAATAGGTCTTTGTTTCAGCAAGAATATCTTCATTTGATGACACCGTTCTTTCAAGTCAGCTATTTCTTCAAATTTGGAAAGAGGAAGAATTGATCATCGACTACAATTAGCCGCCACGATCTTGCGACTTAACAGTTGGATTTTTTGTGGGGTTTTCTGAAGTCTCAGGTTTGCCGCAACATTTATAATGCACGTATAAATGGAGACGACACCACAGATGGCTGATTGTTTTGGAATTTTGGTAGTTGGTGTCAACAACTTAGAAGTTTAATTTTTGTGTTTTAATTTAGTGTTTTAATCATTAATAAGTGCCGAATAAGTGTACTGGAATACTATTTTTGTGTGTTCTAGTGTAAATACATATTAATACTTATTGTATTGACAATAAAAGCAATAATATCGGAAGTAAGTAACATACAATATGGTTAGTTGAGCATCTTGGGGTTGTTCCTTAATACGAAAAAATCAAAATTCAGGAGTAACATTACATAGGTAAGTATTTTTAATTCTAAATTTGTCAATTATTTAGAAATAAAAACATATTTTGTTTGAATTCAACATTTTAAGGATATGAAGTAAACATATCGCCTGGTATGCATAGGCGTAGTCAAATTGATTTGGGTAAAATAATATTATAATATTATTCAAAATAGTGATAATTTTTTTAGAACTTAATTTGCTCACGTATGTTCTAAACTGTTTAGTTTTCTGAGACACTGTGCCTTGAAAATTCAGATCATTTTTTAGTTTTCGTTTGATACATATAAAACATGTTACTTTACTTATATAACACTGGGGAACAGCAATTTTGTTGACTTGGATCTGTGACTTGTTTTTGACTAATTTTTCATATCTGAATTCAAAAATATTCACAGTTTTTCTCTATCACGTCAAGTTCTTAAGCTACAGCATACCCCTCATTTTACCTTAAAAATGTAGATTCGAAAGGAAATAAAGTGAGATCGGACCGAATAGATTAGAATATTTTATTCATATAGAGGTTAACATATTATTAAAAGTTAAATTGTGTTTATACAAAAAATAAATAAAATATATTATGGCAAAAATTTCTTCTTATAGCTTTTCCTGGAGTGTTCAGTTTGTGGATATTCTCGCTTGATGCTCCAACAGTAGTCAGCCATCATACTGACATCCCATCTACTTTGATACCGCGCTTCCATAACCTTTAGATGTTGGTGGAATCGCTCGTCCTGTTCATCACTAACAGCACCAAGATTTTCTGGGAAGTTAGCAAAACGACTATGCAGTTTAATGCTCATGTTGCAACCAAGCTTTTTAAAGCTCTCCAAGAGTTGTTGAACAATTTCGATGTAATTCGGGGCTCGTGCATTTCCAAGAAAGTCTTTAAAAATATTTTTATAACCCTACCAAGCATTCCTTTCAAGTTCGGTCATTGTTTCAGTGAAATTTTCATCTTTAACGAGTTGCCGAATCTGTGGACCATCAAACACACCAGCCTTTATCTTTTCATATGACAGGCTAGGAAATGCCGAAATGATATACTTAAAGTAGTTTCCTTCAATTGACAAAGCATTAACAAATTGCTTCATGAGACCTAGTTTTATATGCAAAAGCGGAAATACAATGTTTTTTCTGTCGACAAGTGGCTGATTTAAAATGTTTGAATCACCAGGTCTTAGGTCAGATCTTGGCGGCCAGTTCGTTGCACCCAATGCTTCTCACGAGCTGTGCTGTCCCACATGCACAAAAAACAGGGATACTTGGTATACCCGCGTTGCTGGCCAAGAAGGAAACAGACCATTTTAAGGTCAACACAGATGATCCATTGGTGCATGTTATATTACAGCAAGTCAATGACTTTCTTTATGTCGCCATATTCTTCACGCAAAGAAACTGAATGACCTATTGGGACTGAACCGTATAAATTTCCATTATGTAGGAGAACACACTTCAAGCTACGCTTTGAGCTATCTATAAACAATCGCCATTCAGTTGCGTTATAGTTAGAAATGGCCAATTCTTTCATTAAACCTTTTATGTTCTGGCAATATACAAATCCGTCATTATTTCTGAAGTACTGACTAAATTCACTTTCTCTGGATCGATAGTAAGTGATTCTCTGATAGTCTGTGATTCGCCAAGTTTAGTCGGATGCGCAACAACTGTAGAGAAAAAACTTGACGTGATAGAAAAAACTAAATAAAGTTTTGGAATTAGCATGCCAATTTACGTATAAAACAGCTTAAATATCGAACTCAACAGAAATTATTTTTCAAATTGTTCCCCAGTGTAATCTATAAAATATAATTAATCCTACACAGTGTTTTTTTATAATCCTTTTCAGAAATTATTACACTAATACATGTAAATGTTATTTCCATTGTGATTTGGATATCAAGTTATTAAACCAGTTCATCTTTTTTTAAGATTTCTCAAAGATTCCAAACAGAAGGACACAACACAATTTTATTAGAAAACCTGACTTTATATATAATTTTTTTTATCATTTTGATAAACATTTTTCATAGCATTTACGCTTGAAAGTTAATTTTTTTTGGTTGCTGTGAAAAATTAGTTTATTCTCGAGTTTACATCTAACAATTTAGTTTATTTATTGACTATTTACACTACAAGAATTAGTGATATTTACAGAAACGGTGTACTAGATGAAAAAATTGAATATATATATATATATATATATATATATATATATATATATATATATATATATATATATACATATATACGCGGCGACTGCCGCGTCCGTTTATTGATTTTTCTACCTTGCCACGTTGCCGCGTTTTTCCTTTTTTGGTTTCGTTCGACCTTTTTTGGTTTAGAAAACCAACTCACACCGATCGATACCTCAACGCTGAATCCCATCGTCATGCTTCTCAAATCCAAGCAGTAGCGAACACCTCGATTTCCAAATTCTTCCGACTGACACTACGAGATACACGAAGCCACGAACTATCAAAAATTTCCACAGCCCTTAGACAAAATGGATATTGTATCATGTATTGTATCAGGAAGGCCATTCGCCATCAGAAAACCCAAACGAATAACAATATATAACATATAACATATAACATAACAAACACGAATAACAATAGAGGATCATGAACCAAATACACTAAAGGTTCTACTGCCATACGTAAAAGGAATCACAGATAGGATAGGCAGACTACTAAAGAAACATAAGATCAGAACTGCCTACAAGCCACACAAAACTGTCGCAAACATCCTAAAAACCTCAAGGACAAAGTTAGACTGGAAAATCATGGGGTGTATACTATATCTTGTTCCGACTGCAACAGAACATTCATAGGACAAACAAACAGACATCAGCCAGAATACAAGAACATAAAAACAACTTAAAAAACCAACAAACCACTTCCGCTCTCTTCCAGCACCATCTACAAACAGGACATAAAATCAGTTTGAAAGAGCCAAAGAAATGGCGAATATTGAAAACTACAAGGTCAACAATCAGAGAACCCCTTGAAATAGAAGAAAGAGGTAAGCTAAATACGCGAAACGACGCTCCCAACATTCCAAAAGTATGGAAATCCCTTCTGCAAAAAGGAGAAACGCGGCAACGTGGCGGCGAGGTAGAAAAAGCAATAAACGGACGCCCGACAGCGTTGCCGAGCGTCGCAAATAGTCCCGAACTACCCCGATATAATCTGCGCAGTCGCCGGCCGGTTATAAAAGCGAGCGCAACGACCCGTGTACGTCAGTTGGACTCAGTACGTCAGTTGGACCGTGTACGTCAGTTGGATATATATATATATATATATATATATATATATATATATATATATATATATATATATATATGTATACCTAATTTAAATATGAACATTAACTCGATGCAAGGTGCAACTGATTACCTTACCAATTTTTGAAAATTAAATGATTTTATGACATGTGTATATGTGTGTGTATCTTTCCAATTGACATAATACATTGACATTTACATTTCAAACAGTATTGCCCCTATTACATACCAAAGTTCTGACACTCTTATTGGAAAACCCTTTACAACGTCCAAAATATAGAATTGTGCTTGTGAAAATTAAATTAATTAAGTAGTACAATTTCTAGGGTAAAGATATATCGCCTGTAAATGTAATAACATCAAATATTATGTAATTTACTCGTAGTATATTAATAAACTTTGTTAATCATTAAGTCAAACAATTTTCTTTTTATAATTATGTTTTAGCAAATCAGTTATCGATCCACCCAGTGACCCAGATAATGCAATTTATATTAATGATGATCGGAATGCGAGATGTTATCTTTTCCATTGATTCGTCTCGGATTATTTAGAAAAAACACTGAAGAAAACGAAAGTATTCTTCAGGATTTATGTCTGACCTCGGCTAAGACGAAACCACAGAGTTCGAAGAGGTAGAATACTTGAATGGTCGAATGGTAAAAGCAGTTCTAACAGTTCCTACAATGTATATATATATATATATATATATATATATATATATATATATATATATATATATATATATATATATATATATATATATATATATATAAACAACTACCTTTCTCTTAGTTTATCCTAACCTTTGCTCGTATCATTCTATGGCCACTTCAGACATTAAAACGGTTAAGGATAAAACAATTTGTTGTATGTTGTCTACGTTGTCATGTAGTCAATTTCACTTGTGGGATTTTTACTTTTTTTACAAGATAGGGGAGCAATACTCTGTAGAGAAGTAAAGAGGGCTAGCGCAGATGATTGGAGTGTCTGACCATTTGCTCCTCAGGATCATCCTGTCAACTTATGAATAATATTGTTTTAGGTCTTAACTTTTTGTGCTGTATGTAACTTAGAGATCTATCCAGGGCGACGCCAAGATATGTCGGGGTGGGATGGTGAGTACCCAGGAAGAAAGCTACTGAAGGTACTACAGTGTCTGGCCTTTTAGAATTATTGCCTTTTTTTCACCGGCTCTTTTCTGTTGACCAGCTGTCCTTAACGGCTGCGTGTGGGTTGGACAGGCGTTTTAGAGCACACTTTAGTTCCTTGCAAGCATTTTACATTACATTATGGCGGCCGTTCGACAGGTTCGAGACTTGACACAGAGATGGCACAAGTAAGACCAAATGACTCTGATATTTGTCAAGTATGATTCGTCAGATGGTCTACAGGAACGTTTCAGTCGTCCGAGTTTAGCGTTCAATTCTACAGTTTACTTGGCAGGACCCTGATGAAATAAGACATTCAAATATTTAAAAAAACTACAGGAAATGAATATACGACTAATAAAGCTTTCAATATATAAGTTAGATAAGTAAATTTGAGAGTAAATATCAACCAGAACTCACTCCCTAACCTTATACAAAAATATTTGATCGTATATGGACATAAAATATAATGAAATACCTGAAGAAACGTTAAGTTACATTAACTGTTTATTTTCCATTAAAAATAAGATTTTTTTAAGTTATCTCTAACTATACGAACTCGATGAACGACTGCGTGTGTAATTATTTCATTTCGAACAATTAAAACAGTGGTTTTTATCTAACGTAAACGGAACTCATTTATTGCAGAATTTAACAGAAGAACCCCAGAATGTTGTAATACCTATGTTTAATGAGATACTTTCACCGATATGTTGAAATCACGACGTGGACTAGACGATGATAATCCTATCGTGTAGTTGTATATTAAATCAACCTAGTGGCGGCCTCTGCTACGATAATCGCTTACTGTTTTTTACACTATTGAACCTAATAACGTTACTTTGCTACTAAATAACTGGATCATTATTTTAGATTAACAGATAAAATTATTGGACCACCTAACTCACAGTCAGATTTTTTTTAACGTTCATAAGGCCAAGATAGTTATATATCAACGTAAAATATCTCTACTGAACTTTCGTAAACTTGTCGCCGTGTCACATAACTGAAAACTGGTGTTAACTTAACATTATCTAACCTTGACCCATTTAGAAGATCCTGCTCAACCCGTTTCTCGATATTACGGTTCTGTGTCGAAATTTTAGCTTCAGGTATGATCGAAAGTGGTCAACACAGTGCACGAGATTTGTTAACAATGGTACAGTCTTGCTGAATGAATGTGGGCTTTTTCTTTGTTGTGTAAATGTAAATTATATCATTTATAGTGAAATTGTTTTAGAAACTACGTAAAAATTAGTAATAATAGTACGAAAAAAGTATTGTGGAAAAAAGTAAAATGGATTTAATAATACAACTATTCTGGATGCGTCCTTTTTAAGCTCTCTTTTTTGCAATCTAGATACATCTCTCTATGTTCTTGCACACAGCGTAGTAAGAACTGTTTTTGTTCTTCTGCAGGAAGTCTTGCATTAGCTTAACAGCTCTTTCAGCTGTATCATTGACTACTTTTAAGCTAGAAACCTTCTTGTCAGCTTCCACATAGGCTGAATTTTCTTCCCATGAAGATATATGTTTTTGTAGGAAAGTGCTGTCAATTTTTAATCGCGAAAACAAATTTTTACCCTTGATGGAGACAAAATTGCTCAGAAATTTCCCTAAAACAATACCAATTAAAAATTAGTATCACAGTTAAATTGATAATTTAATTAGAATATCAGATCAAACAAAACTCTCATCATATAACGAAACAGTCATGTCTTATTTCGATGGAACGTATCTCTTCGTAAGTTAACTACAATATTCACCTTTGTTCCTCAACTTTCTAATCAAAGAGTGATAATATGACTATTTTCTCTGATAAATATCACAAATGTTGATTAAACTTGCTCAGAGCCACTTTTGAAATCGATTTGTTTTGTCACTCATATTCTTGTGTATAAATAACGCTGATACGTTTACTTATACAATTGTATATATAGATATGCATATTTTGAAGTATTTCTCTAAGAACTGGTTTTCAGGACGTTTCGATAAGATATCACTCATCAAAACATCGTTTCTCTCGAGCCTGAAAACTAAACACATGAAAATAACGAGTTTTGTTGACGAGTGTAAATGACAAAGTAGTTTTTAGTACTTAAAAAAGAAACTTTTCATAAGAAGAAATACGTGTTACGTCGAATATTCTCACTGATGGTAGAGAATGCGGGTAAAACGCTTTGTATTTCAATTCGTTCGTTTTGTGAAAGGTAATGTTTGCTTCGAGTGAAGAGATCAACAACACACTATATATATCATCAACCCGTATCAATCCACTGCAGGATGAAGGCCTCTTCAGCATGCTTCCAACTCTCGCGGTCCTGAGCTCTCCTCTGCCATTCGGGTCCAATATTCTTAATAATGTCATCAGTCCATCGTGTCATCAGTCCATCAGTCCATCGTTCTCCGTGGACGTTTGCGATCAAGCGGTATCCAGTCCAGGACCGCCCTGGTCCATCTTTCGTTCCACCGCCTCGCTACATGGTCTGCCCACTTCCATTTCAATTGCTTTATTCTTCCCATAATGTCAGTCAGTTTCGTTTACTCTCTGATCCCTGTGCAGGTTTTTCTATCCCGTCTAGTAATGCCAAGCATACATCTTTCTACTCGAAGTTTTTGAACTGACTGTGATGTGAGTGTCCAGGTCTCACTTCCATATGTCATAACGGGCAGGACACACTGATCAAAGACTTTTCTTTTCAGGCAAAGTGGCAGTTTGCTCTTAAACACTATGTTGAGCCTGCCAAATGCCTGCCAGCCACATTTAACGCGTCGTTCCACCTCCCGGACGGTATCTCCTTCCATTGAAACCCTCTGCCCAAGATATATATATAGTGATCCACAACTTCCAAATCCGTTCCTAAAATAGAAATTCTTTTGTCATTAGCAAATTTATTGAACATGACCTGAATCTTCAGGTTTATTTTGAAGCCAAATGGCTACATTTATTCCAACCTCAAAATCGTCAAGGTGGACTGTCGCTGTAGCTTAATCGTATATCGATCCTAGTAGATTTACACAGGCTTTGTCTTCGCCTTGATTAAACAATGCATCCATTATGGCCCGCTTTGAGATTGAATCAAATGCTTTTTCATAATCGATAAAAGCCAAGCACAGTAGCATGGTGTATTCGTTGTGTCTTTCTTGACCTGCTGTAGGACCTGGATGTGATCCATTGTACTAAATCCACTTCTGAATCCTGCTTGCTCCCTTGGTTGTGGTCATTAATTTTTCTTGGTATTCTTTTGTGTATTATCTTGGTGAGAATTTTGTACACCACTGACAGGAAGCTTATTCACTGCGCATTGCTGTTCTTGCTTGATTCTGGTCCTCATATAACTTTGATTAAAATCTTCGGACAACCTCTAACATTTCCGTCTGTCCGTTCGCTGTATATTGTACCATCCTCACGCATTAAGAAAAACATGTGGTCCTTTTCTTTCTTAGCTTCTGCTTAGCTTTGTTAAGTCCCCTGTTTTCTTCAAGAGTCTTTTGAACAAGCTGCATGTTGAATCGACGCGTTTCCTCTCGAATACGTTTTCTTATAGTTTTACAAAGCTCAACGTACTCGACCCTACCAAAAAGGCTGTCTGCATTCTTCATTGTCCGGCGTTTTTTCATTAAATTAATAGTCTCATTGAAAATTTTTGATTCTTTGAAACAATTATTCTTTTATTTCATGGCAGAAAACTGAAAGGATTTGTGGACGATTATGCAAATTATTCTTCAAAAATAACGTGAAGACTTTTTATATAATATCCTGAACATTTTTATAGAATTTCTAATAAAACTCCTCCTTTTTAACGTATTTTGAACGTTTTAGTTGCAATATTTAAGTTTACTAATAATTTATTTGTCCTAAGAAAAAAATAGAACATTTCAAACTGAATTTCAGAGTGATTGGTAATTCGGAATCAAGTGGGCACCGCACAAGCCGGATCTAGATTTCTGTGATTATTTTTCTTGTAATAAATGTCTGTATTGCAAGCCATTTCATGGATCAACGAGTACGTAACGGCCGTCTGAAATGTCAATATTGGAATGTTCGGTTTCTGTTGTATAATTTCAATTTTTTTCGACTAAATAGAAAATAATTCATTATGTATATAGAAATATATGCCTTTTGTTTGCGGTGGCTTTTTTGTGTCAGACGGTGACTTCATATCAATAATACTATATTTGAATTCACAGCTAAGTATAAGAATAGAAGCATTGATATTGTGCATTGGTTTCCAAAGAACTTCCTGTATAACACCGCGAACTGTGATGAAAAGTAGGTCCTCTACGATAATTCAAAGAGGTGAAAATCGTGGGTCAAAAAGTATTGCTGTGTATATAGTGGGATAGGTGTATTCTCCAAACTGGGTCCCTTTGGATTTCCATCTCTTCCAATTCCATATTCCGACATTATATTACGACATTATGCACTACAGCGAATGAAAGATATTTCACAACGTGATAAAAACACAATGTTTAAAACATTTTTTTATGCAAACACATAAATACTTAAATGGGAATATTGCAATTCATAATGGAATACACATAATCATATGTACAAATGTACATGAAATATCCATGACAGCGTAAGTTGAGGACCACTACGAAGAAGAAGTTGAAGTTAACAACAACAGAATAATGAGAGCATCAAGAGAAGATAAACCACAAGAGTGCAGACCACCAGAATTATTACAAAAAAAGAGGGCGAAAAAAACAAAAAGCCTTAATTTAAAAAAAATGTTAAAACAATAAAATTTTAATGGTGATTCTAATTGTTAGAAAAAATGCCCCAGGCTTCATGTTCCTTCGGCCTGAGTCTGGTGAAATTAAACAGTATGTTATAAATTTACCGCATAATTTATCTAGATCACGAGGACGATTATCGCGATGGTACCCATAGCTTCGAACGTGGTCTCTATGCTGTGTCGTTTGCAATCCATTTCGTGAGTCAGGAGGGGGTTTTTTCTTTCTCCAAGTTCTTCGGCGGGTGGTTCTCCAGTCGATTCAAGACACAATTCTGCTACAGTTGTACATTATTATTATTTGCAGATAACGCAAGTAACGGTTCGCGTAGGTGGATTAATATTAAGTACTTTTCTTTTTTGGGTGTGTGTTTATTGGACTCTGACATTCGTAGTGGTAGTAGCGGTAGCAGAATGATAATGTGCAGGTATGACATGCATATGTTCCTTGTAAAATGACTCTTTATTGTATAATACTTTTATATAAATTAATTAATACAATTTTATTTATGAGCTTATTTTAATAAAATTACAATAAGCTTTCATATATATGTACCGATTATTTTCTCTTTCCCAAATCCAGTAACCATTGAAAGAATGAAATGTTTGTAACAAACAAGGTGAAAATGGTGTAATTAGATTTTTGATCCGACGTTTGGGCTTTTCTCGACCATCATCAACTTCAAAGGAAATGTTTTGAAAACCAACGAGAGTTTAAATATATTTTAAATAGGCTTATTGGCATTGATGATGAGTTTCTTAGTCGGAAATGTATAATAAATATCAAGTGTGACATGTTATTGGATTCATAATTGGAAACATAAAATAAAATTGTTCGACTATTTAAAACAACAAAGTTGATGATGGTCGAGAAAAGCCGAAACGCTATACCACCAAAATGGTGTTTCTGAAAATGGTTTTTCTGAAAATGGCATCCTGAAAATGGTTTTTATCTAACTGTTTCCGAAACTGTTTACAATAAAATTACATTACAGTAAAATGTGGCGAGCATTGTGAACATCGGGCCCCGAAACGAATTGTGTATTATATATATATATATATATATATATATATATATATATATATATATATATATATATATATATATATATATATATATATATATATATATATATATATATATATATATATATATATATATATAAGTAAATATATAGTCATTCCTTTATCTGCGCAATAAGCAACAGCCCATTCTCCAATGTCCTTGTATACTTACAAGGACATTGACTACTGTAACAATACAATTTATTTTTTCTGGTTCACCTGTATAGGGGTTCAATAGCACGAAAAGCAAAGTCTTATTTCCATGTACGCTGGCCTGGATCTCCTCATGATTTGCTGCGCTTTGGATTGTCAAAATAGATCCACTTTTCATCATCTGTTACAACTCGATGTATAAAACCTTTCCTTTTCCGTCTGGTAAGCAAAATTTCACAAGTGGTTTTTCGCATTTCATTTGATTCATATGGTACCCATTTTCCTTCCTTTTGGATCTCTCCCAGTAAGTGTGTACTCCCAATTGTTTCAACGTATGAGTTGAGTTTTTATCCAATAACGCTTGCAAATCTGCATCTTCAAACTTTTGACGGTTATCCTGGACGCTCCTTGTCTTTTATACCAAAATCACCGCTTTTAAAGTGTTTAAATCATCGTTAACAAGCTTTTTTGGGTTAGAGCATGTTCACCATAAGCTTCAATCAATAATCGATGAACTTTCAGCAGCTGTTTTCTTCAAATGAAAGAAGGTTATGAAACTTCCTCGCAATAAGTCTTTTTCTGGTATATAATTCGCCATAGTTAAAACTATGAAAAACTATGTTTTTTGCCCAATCACAATTAATAATGAACTGGTTTTTGATGGCGTATCAAACCTTCCAAAACGGCATAAATTATTAGTCTATACTAACAAATATGTCAGTAATACCATATCTTATATCGATAATAAAGTGATACCTCCTTTGTTCCTTTTTTCATTTGTTATCTTCCCTTCGTGACTTTGAAACACCTTTCCGGACAAGTCAATAAATAACTATCAGGTCAACATCTTAAAATTTTACTACTTTAATTTATCAAAATTTTTAAAGGCGATGAGACAGTAAGCGACAAACCTTTTCTCCACATATTTAGCAACAATTTACAATTTAGCAACAATCTGCATCGAAAGTATTTTGCAGTTAATTAATGAACAGTTTTTTTATGTCTCTTTCTGCCACACCATCATTTTCATTTATCGAAATCAATACGTTGGGCTCTGTTTTAAGCCTGACGGCCTTGTAACAAATTTCAAATTGTTTATTGCTCGAATATCGTTAATTATAAACAACATATTTGTGTAAAACTTTTGCGATGTTTACCTTTGAAATTAATACGAAAACTTCTGTTATAAAATATGTGCATATCTAGGGAATTTGTTTGATTTGCTTTAGTTCACCGATAGGTTTTTCGTATAGGTTGTCGAACGATCGATTGACTGGTTTTTCTAGGCGTTTTAATGTCGGAGTTTAATACATCTTAATTTGTTTAAGGGTACGCACCACGCGCAGGTTAGCCAGCGCTTATTTTCGGCGCTGAATACCGGTGCCAGTTCCAGCTGATACGTACATTACCATTATTGCATCATTTCATTAAAAAACGCTGGTTATCTGCGAGTAAAAAATCAGATTTTATGAAAGCTAGATGTCCTGTTCATCATCCGATGAAGATTTGGTGAAGATAAACATAAAAATATATACAAATAGCGGCTTTAGACGTTCATAAACTTATTTCGAAATAATAAAATATACTATAAACATAAAATAATTAGAAATAATAAAAAAATAATTGAAAGAAAAATAATCAACATGTGATTGTGGAATATTTTAAGCCGCCACATTGATAATAATTTTTAAATAGTCAGTGCCGGTTCACGTTTGTTTACAAGTTCCGACACGCTTTGTTTATGTTCGCGATCATTTAAAACCTAAGTAAATCTAACCTAATCGGCTGTTATAGGTGCTGACTACCAGGAAGCAGGAAACCTGCTTTCTTTGTGTGTGCACCCTAAAAGAGATGACGCTGGAAATAATTGTCGGTTCACAGACTTTATCTTTCATTTTGTTGCTACGGCATGTAACGATACGATAAAAAGAATCTATATATATCTATATATATATATATATATATATATATATATATATATATATATATATATATATATATATATATATATATATATATATATATAATATATATATATATATATATATATATATATTCTATATATATATATATATATATATATATATATATATATATATATATATATATATATATATATAATATATAATATATAGAAATAGAATTTAAACAAATTACCAACACTAAACCCTAAACAAACAAACCCAGATTCATTACCACCGAATGAAGATGAAATAATTAGGCAAATCAAGCGGCTTAAAAATAACAAAGCTTCTGGTGAAGATGGAATCACTGCTGAACTTTTGAAATCCGCTGGTCCAGGTACAATAAAGGAAATAACCAAAATTCTACAAGAAGTTTGGCGAACCGAACGGATTCCGGAAGATTGGAAAGGTGCTTTAATCCATCCACTTCACAAGAAAGGAGATAGAACGGATGTAATCAACTATAGAGGGATATCTCTTCTCTCAGTTTGTTACAAGATTCTATCTCAATGTCTACTAGACAGAGCACAAGGACAGTTGGAACCTAAAATTGGTGAATATCAAGCAGGTTTTCGACCGGGCAGATCCTGCCCTGAACAGATCTTGAATCTAAAGTTGATCGTAAGACATCAAAAACTGTGCAATAAAAATCTCGTCTGTACATTTGTGGATTTCAAAAAAACATATGATTCTATAGACCGCGAATCTTTATTCCGAATCTTGAAAGAACAAGGACTAGATCTGAAAACGCTGGCAATTATTAAAGCAACATTAACTAACACAAGGTCAAAAGTTAAATTCATGGGTGACATCTCAGAGCCCTTCGAAATTAAAACTGGAGTGAGACAAGGGGATGGACTCTCGCCACTCTTATTTAACTGTGTTCTAGAAAAAGTAATACAGGAGTGGCGTGAAAAAAAGTCGGCCCTGAATATTGACCAGCCCATTAAACTGGGGAGAACCAACATCAAAATTGATTGTCTGGCGTTTGCTGATGATCTAGCAATTTTGTCTCAAGATGTATTAACGGCACAGAAACAAATTGAAATCCTAAAAGAAATAGCAGAAAAGGTAGGACTCCAAATTTCCTTTGAAAAGACACAATACATGACCTGCAACAGACTAAGAACACCATTTCTAAAAACAAAATATGGTAAGATCAGACGAGTCTCTCAATTCAAATATTTGGGTGAAATAATCATGGAAAATGGGTTGGAAAAAGCGGCCAATAAGGGTAGATGTCAAAAAATGGAAACGGCATTGAGACTTACACAAAATATTTATAACAAAAAATGCCTATCTAAAAACACAAAACTGAGACACTATAACACAGTTATTAAGCCAGAATGTCTATATGGGGCAGAAACGCTCATTTTGAATAGAAAGAGAGACATCGAGGACATTGAAAAGAAGGAAAGAAAAATCATAAGAAAAATCCTAGGCCCCAAACAAATAAATAGCACAACATACAGACTTCGAGAAAACCAAGAAATCAAACAATACATAGATATACATAGCGATATGAGAAAAAGAATACTTAAGTTTTACGGACACATAAAACGGATGAATCCAAATAGGCTAACTAGACAAATAGTCGAATTTTATGAAAATAGGAGTAGAGCTAAAGTAGAAATAATTAAATGGATTGCTGCAATTAACGAGGACCTAAGATCAGCAAATATTACGAAAAGTGAAATTCAGGATAGAGGCTGTTTCAGACACAAGGTTGACGTTTGGAAGGTTGGCCAGAGAGAAAAATGTAGGAAGACTGGAACAACTTGGCCTGACGAAGGAAAAAAAGCTCATAGCGAAAGAATGAAATTAGTATGGGCGCAAAGGCTTATTCTGGGGAAAGAAAATTGTGAAGGGTGAAGTTTGCTTCACCCTAAGTATAACTAAATGATTATAATATTATTTGGTAGGCGTGGCATGAGATGCGCCTTTTTTAATTTTTCCAAAAATGCTGATTTATACATTAGAAAAATTCTACTGCCCCTCCAGGGCCATAAAGGCTTATTCTGGTGAAAGAAAATTGTTAAGGGTGAAGTTTGCTTCACCCTAAGTATAAATAAATCATTATAATATTATTTTGCTAGGCGTGGCATGAGATGCGCCTTTTTTAATTTTCCCAAAAATGCTGATTTATACATTAGAAAAATTCTACTGCCCATTCAGGGCCAAAAAGGCTTATTCTGGGGAAAGAAAATTGTGAAGGGTGAAGTTTGCTTCACCCTGAGTATAAATAAATGATTATAATATTATTTTGCTAGGCGTGGCATGAGATGCGCCTTTTTCCATTTTTCCAAAAATGCTGAGTTTTACATTAGAAGAATTCTACTGCTCATTCAGGGCCTTAAAGGCTTATTCTGGGGAAAGAAAAATGTTAAGGGTGAAGTTTACTTCACCCTGACTATAAATAAATGATTATAATATTATTTTGCTAGGCGTGGCATGAGATGCGCCTTTTTTAATTTTTCTAAAAATGCTCATTTATACATTAAAAAAATTCTACTGCCCATTCAGGGCCAAAAAGGCTTATTCTGGGGAAAAAAAATTGTGAAGGGTGAAGTTTGCTTCACCCTGAGAATAAATAAATGATTATAATATTATTTTGCTAGGCGTGGCATGAGATGCGCCTTTTTTAATTTTTCCAAAAATGCTCATTTATACATTAGAAAAATTCTACTGCCCATTCAGGGCCAAAAAAGCTTATTCTGGGGAAAGAAAAATGTTAAGGGTGAAGTTTACTTCACCCTGAGTATAAATAAATGATTATAATATTATTTTGCTAGGCGTGGCATGAGATGCGCCTTTTTTAATTTTTCCAAAAATGCTCATTTATACATTAGAAAAATTCTACTGCCCATTCAGGGCCAAAAAGGCTTATTCTGGGGAAAAAAAATTGTGAAGGGTGAAGTTTGCTTCACCCTGAGTATAAATAAATGATTATAATATTATTTTGCTAGGCGTGGCATGAGATGCGCCTTTTTTAATTTTTCCAAAAATGCTCATTTATACATTAGAAAAATTCTACTGCCCATTCAGGGCCAAAAAAGCTTATTCTGGGGAAAGAAAAATGTTAAGGGTGAAGTTTACTTCACCCTGAGTATAAATAAATGATTATAATATTATTTTGCTAGGCGTGGCATGAGATGCGCCTTTTTTAATTTTTCCAAAAATGCTCATTTATACATTAGAAAAATTCTACTGCCCATTCAGGGCCAAAAAAGCTTATTCTGGGGAAAGAAAAATGTTAAGGGTGAAGTTTACTTCACCCTGAGTATAAATAAATGATTATAATATTATTTTGCTAGGCGTGGCATGAGATGCGCCTTTTTTAATTTTTCCAAAAATGCTCATTTATACATTAGAAAAATTCTACTGCCCATTCAGGGCCAAAAAAGCTTATTCTGGGGAAAGAAAAATGTTAAGGGTGAAGTTTACTTCACCCTGAGTATAAATAAATGATTATAATATTATTTTGCTAGGCGTGGCATGAGATGCGCCTTTTTTAATTTTTCCAAAAATGCTCATTTATACATTAGAAAAATTCTACTGCCCATTCAGGGCCAAAAAGGCTTATTCTGGGGAAAAAAAATTGTGAAGGGTGAAGTTTGCTTCACCCTGAGTATAAATAAATGATTATAATATTATTTTGCTAGGCGTGGCATGAGATGCGCCTTTTTCCATTTTTCCAAAAATGCTGAGTTTTACATTAGAAAAATTCTACTGCCCATCCAGGGCCATATGGCTTATTCTGGGGAAAGAAAATTGTTACGTGTGAAGTTTACTTCACCCTGAGTATAAATAAATGATTATAATATTATTTTGCTAGGCGTGGCATGAAATGCGCTTTTTTTAAGTTTCCCAAAAATGCTGATTTAAACATTAGAAAAATTCTACTGCCCATTCAGGGCCAAAAAGGCTTATTCTGGGGAAAGAAAATTGTTAAGGGTGAAGTTTACTTCACCGTGAGTATAAATAAATGATTATAATATTATTTTGCTAGGCGTGGCATGAAATGCGCTTTTTTTAATTTTCCCAAAAATGCTGATTTATACATTAGAAAAATTCTACTGCCCATTCAGGGCTAAAAAGGCTTATTCTGGGGAAAGAAAATTGTGAAGGGTGAAGTTTGCTTCACCCTAAGTATAACTAAATGATTATAATATTATTTTGCTAGGCGTGGCATGAGATGCGCATTTTTTAATTTTCCCAAAAATGCTGAGTTTTACATTAGAAAAATTCTACTGCCCATCCAGGGCCATAAAGGCTTATTCTGGGGAAAGAAAATTGTTGAGGGTGAAGTTTACTTCACCCTGAGTATAAATAAATGATTATAATATTATTTTGCTAGGCGTGGTATGAGCTGCGCCTTTTTTAATTTTTCCAGAAATGCTCATTTATACATTAAAAAAATTCTACTGCCCATTCAGGGCTAAAAAGGCTTATTCTGGGGAAAGAAAATTGTGAAGGGTGAAGTTTGCTTCACCGTAAGTATAAATAAATGATAATAATATTATTTTGCTAGGCGTGGCATGAGATGCACCTTTTTAAATTTTGATCGAAAAACGACCAAATTGGGCTACAAGACACGGAAAAGTGATTTAACTCCCTATCACACACAGCCAAAGCCATCATAGACACCATTTCTGCATTTGGCTGGAAACTCTTGACCCATTCGCCGTACTCACCAGATTTAGCCCTCTCCAACTAAAACTTGTTTTCATCGATGTCTCACTTACATGTCGAAAAATTGTTTCATGACTGGACCACATCAAAAGATGTGTGATTGTTTTGGGAGGGCATCCACAAATTACTAGATAAATGGGAAAAATGTGCAGCTAGAGATGGCGCATACTGTGGATAAACCATTTTTTACCCTTCCCCCATGTCAAAAGTAAATAACATCAACAAGGAATCTGAGAGATTCCTGTCCGTTTCATGACAGAAATATTTATTTTAACTGTACTGTTTTAAATAATGAAATATTGTGAAATACATTTTTGGATTGGTTAATTCCAAATTAGGATACGCTGTATCGCTTATTTATTAGATTTTTTGATTGCTCTTTTACAATTTTAACATTCACCGTTCTTAATAAGTTACGTAAGGAACGTAACAGTTTCGAAGAAGACCGACATATTTTCTGATTTTTTTCCTGACAGAGCGAATACCTAGACTTTAAGTTTTCAAGGTCGCCGTTTGACTTGTTATAATATAAATCATAAGTGTGGAAGTAAAGCAGAGTAATGTTAAACGTTAATAGTGATAGCTTTGTTGATATAAGACTGTTTAAATATTTATAGATTAGAAGGTGTGACCAATTCACAATTTCACATGAAATAAACCATAAGATCATTTGAATTATTTATAATGTAAATGTTATATAATATGTCATTCAGAATTCATAACGGAATTGTTTGTGACTTTGTGATGGTATAGTTTTTACGAAATGTACCGGGGAAGAAAAAAGTTTAAAAAGTCCACAACAATAAAATTTTGCGTGTGTGTTGGATTTACTGCAATAATTTGTTTGGATTATCTGGTGGACAACAGATGGTTCCTGTGCGTGCTGTGCGGCGACAATATTTATGTGTGACTTTGTGTGTCAGAGCGTCTACATTGCCGCACAGGTTCACCACACATACAACACATACAGCTCTAACAGCAGCTTTAAGAGAAAAAGAAACACAAATAGTTTATGTAAATATTTATTTAGTATATTATGTAAAAATTTTTTACAACTTTTTGCCAACATAGTGGTAGGTTGATAATGTTTTGTTTGGGACAACGAATTATCTAACATAAGAGTGCCATCAGACTGGTCATAATTTTGATTATAGCTCAATCAAGACTGTAACGACTGAGAATAATCTCACTAAACGGTTGTTTCTGGAGATGTTTCACATCAACAGAGATTGAAAAATATTGTTAATTCTAGGTCTGATATAGAGGGGCTGAATGTCATCTATTGTAACATTTTGGGAAACTGAGAGAAAATTTTGCACAAATAGGTGAAATGTAATAAAAAAATACCAATTGTAGTAAAATTGAAAGAAAACAATATTTTTAATTCTTAGTGTCTTGATATTTTGACTATGAATACGGTGTAAAGACAATCAATATATGTGGAGAAAAAAGAATATCATTGATTTTAACTGTATGTACTTTCCTTAGAAAGTTAGTTTTTACGTGTGATTGTGTATATATATATATATATATATATATATATATATATATATATATATATATATATATATATATATATATATATATATATATATATATATATATACCAGGTGTCCCATTAAGGATGGATCGGGGCCGTATCTTGAAAACTATTTATCCCACAGCTTTGGGAAAAAAAAATTGTACTAAAAATGATCATGAGAAATTCACCAAAAATATTTTGAAGCTTCTAAAACGACCGCAAGAGGGCGTAACGAGCTAAACATTTTTAAAAATCATTTTTTTTGTGTATTTTCAAGTGTTAACCGAGTAAGAAAAATTTTCAGTTATAATTAGCAAACTGTCTCCTACAACTTTGTTTTATGACATTTTGTGGTAATTTCACGAATAGAGGGGCGGGGGGAGTTTTACCTATTGAGATAAAAAGTCGTCTAATGTCCGTTTGCCTTAACCGATTTTCCTCAATTTGGATTCATTTAAAAGGCAATTGCTGGGACATTCAGATAATGTGGGAGATAAATTATTTAGTTTATAAATGAAACCGCGAGGTGGCGTTACATTCAACAATAGGTTTTTTGAAGTTTTGTTCAGTTTTTTCAAATGGAATGGTACAGCTTTTACTACATGGCAAGAAAGGTAATTTAAATAGGAATCATCCTGTGAAAACCCGAATTCGATATCTCCGACGTATCAAGAGATATTTCGATTTTTCTGAAAAAATCAGTTATTATTACACTACTACCTGCATTAAGTTAAAAAAATATTAACCTAATGTTTGCCTTCCTTCACACTTTACCCAGGCTTAAGACTGGTCCAAATGCTTCGTGCCATATTAATTTGGAGCGTGTTTAAAGGCCAACGGGCCCACAACGAAGATAATAATAATAACAACAGTCAAATAAAATTAACAGCACAACAGTCTAATAATTAACAGAATCTTAACTTTAACGCCTTTCTAAATGTTCAAAATGCCTTCCATCCTTAGAAATGCAAAGATTTATTTTTCGACGAGTACTAAAAACGGCAGCTTCAATTTCCGCTCTTGAAATGCTGGTTATTGAATTTTGAATTCTTTCAATCATGTTTTCTCGCGATCATCATCATCAGCCCGTATCGATCCACTGCAGGATGAAGGCCTCTTCAGCATGCTTCCAACCTTCACGGTCCTGGGCTTTCCTCTGCCACTTGGGTCCAATATACTTAACGATGTCATCAATCCATCGTGCTTTCGGTCTTTTTCGCGGACGTTTGCGATCAAGCGGTATCCACTCCAGAATTGTCTTGGTCCATCTGTCGTCCCATCGCCTCGCTACATGGTCTGCCCATCTCCATTTCAATTGTTTTACTCTTCCAATGATGTCACAGACTTTTGTTTGTTCCCTGATCCATGCGCAGGACTTTCTGTCTCGTCTTGTAATGCCAAGCATACATCTTTCCATTCCCCTCTGTGTCACCCGAAGTTTTTGAATTGATTGCGATGTGAGTGTCCAGGTTTCACTTCCGTATGTCATAACGGGTAGAACGCACTGATCGAATACTTTTCTTTTCAGGCAAAGTGGGAGTCTGCTCTTAAACACTATGTTGAGCCTACCAAATGCCTGCCAGCCACATTTAACACGCCGTCCCACCTCCCGGGCGATATTCCCCTCCATTGAAATCCTCTGCCCAAGATATACAAAGCTGAAACTGAAAAAAAAAAGCTAAAACTGAAATTCTTCTGTCCTGAGAGAAGTTATTGAATATAACCTGACTCTTTTTCAGGTTTATTTTCAAGCCAAACGGTTCGCCAGCCCTTTGCAGTTCTTGTATGCGTCTTTGCAGCTCCTCTGGGTCTTGTGAACTGAGAATAACATCATCTGCAAATCTAAGATGGTTCAAGTTTGCACCATTGATCCTCACACCATCCTGTTCCCAATCCAGTTTACGGAGTACTTCTTCAAGGCTAGCCGAGAAAAGAATAGGCGATATTGCGTCACCCTGCCGTACACCTCGCTCCATATTAATTCCAACTTCAAGAACATCAAGGTGAATTGTGGCTGTAGCTCCATCATATATCGATTCTAATCTGTTTACATAGGCTCCCTCTACACCTTGGCTAAGCAGTGCATCCATTATCGCATTCTTTGAGATGGAATCAAATGCTTTTTCGTAGTCGATAAAAGCCAAGCACAGTGGCATGGTGTATTCGTTGTGCCTTTCAATGACCTGCTGTACAACCTGGATGTGATCCATTGTACTGAATCCACTTCTGAATCCTGCTTGTTCTCTTGGTTGTGCGTCATTCAGTTTTTTTAATATTCTTTTAGAAATTACCTTAGTGAAAACTTTGTACATCACTGATAGGAGGCTTATTGGACGGTAGTTCTTTAAATCTTCCTGTGCTCCTTTTTTATGTAAAAGGATCACTTGTGCATTTTTCCAAAGTCAGGCACTTTTTGTTCTTTGAGGCATTTTGAGTATAATTTTGCCAGCGTTTATGTAGTCTGACGTTACATCGACATCGTGGATCGACACAGGCTGATAATGATGATGATATGGGACAGTCTATGCCTAATCGACCACTTTTGAACCCGACCCCTTTCAATTTCGTTGAAAGTTTTGTCCTTTTCTAACAGCTCCTTAGTCTTTCACTTGCAGTGAATCGACACGGGCTGATGATGATGATGATGATGATGATGACTGACCCCTTTCGAGTTAGCTGAAACTTTTGTGTCCTTTTCCTAGCCCTCTAGCCCCCCAAAGACGTTTTTCAAAAATTTTTCCAATTTTTTTACCCAACTCAAAAAAAGTTATGGGTTTTTGAAAAAACTGGCTCTTTTTTTTTAAATAGCCATAACTTTTTCAAAAATTGACCTATTGAGACTTTTTTTACGTTATTGAGACGAAAAATAAAAACGAAAAAAAAATTAGAAATCAAGTTCTATGAAATTTTTCAGTTTTCTGAAAGGCCGACATTTTAATTTTTTTCTCTCAAAAAATTTTTGATTTTTCCTGTAAATATTTCCATGCAAAGGGGAGTTTTTTTTTTATTTTTTATTTTATTTTATTATTTTATTTTATTATTTTATCTTTTTCTTTTATTTTTTTATTTATAAAAAATTAATTTATAAAAGATTTTATGACAAGTACTGTCACATAACAAGAAAATCCAAAAGATTCCGCAGAGAACATGGAAGAAATGACTAGCCAGGCCGCTGTTACATCACAAGA
Source organism: Cosmopolites sordidus (assembly GCA_031761425.1). Lineage (NCBI taxonomy): Eukaryota > Metazoa > Arthropoda > Insecta > Coleoptera > Curculionidae > Cosmopolites > Cosmopolites sordidus. The sequence goes on along the minus strand of JARFXV010000577.1, from coordinate 145,587 downwards.
TCCTCATCAAACAAAGAAGTGGCTGATCAGACCGAAAATTATTTTCAATCCGTCAGGACTGAACTACAAATGGTGTTTGAAACTCATACAGTCCGACTCACCTCGACTTACCTGAAGCAAACATCTCAATATCAAAAGAAGCCAAAGCCAAAAATCCTAGTGTCATTTAAGTATCTGCGTTCCATCTGATAAAAAATACGTTCCCTAAATCTCAGACAAAAAGATGCATTAAAAGAAAACGCATGGAATCTGAAATATATAGTAGTTCTTATTAATCTAAATAAAGCTAAAGAAAAGTAAACCAGACAAGGTTTGGATGTGTCTTGGACGTCAAGAAATATTTAAAGAACCCATTATGGGAGACTGATGTAAAAATGAGCATAGCCTACGCTATCTTATCAGCTTTGCCTCGCCAACTTACCCAACGAGTTATGTAAAAGTGAGAATTTCTATTTTTTCAGAATTTGGCACAAATTAACCCAAAGATAAAAGCTGTGATTTTGATTAAGTTTTTTTAGTTACTAATTAGTCAAAAATTTTCAATATATAGACATTATTTTTATTTTACTTCTGACCGATTGGCCGAGGCAATTTCATAACGCCATATTGTTCAAAGAGAGAAATAAACAGTCCAATCATCTATCGCCGATTTCAAATTGGAAAGGAGACACCTACCTTACCAACCAAGCAGAGCTGTTACTTAACAGTGGGTCATCGTCAAAGTTTTATTAACAAACCAACTTTTTATTAACAAACTGAACGAAATTGCCTCGTTAACTTTAAAATTCTCGGCTTGTTGCCGTGAAAGTCGTACCGGCAACGAAGGTGAAAGGGTTTTATAATGTCGGTGATGTCACTTAACGTTTTACGATAAAGAACTCTTTGAATGTTAATGGTTGTTATTTAGACTCGTTCAAGATCTAGGTCTTGTAGATTTCGTGAATTGTTGTATAACGTTGTTTGCGTAATATTAAAGGAAGAACGAGTAAAAAAAAGTAAAGTTTTTAATGGAAGATTTTATTATAGGGGGGTGGTCTACAAAATTTCCAACATCATCATGAAGATGGCGTTACTCGTCAATATATTCTGGTAATATAATAGGCCTTTTCATAGTTGAATTTTTTTTTGTGTGCATGCCACAACTTCCGCCGGGCACTTTATGCGTGTATAAGCTGTGAATATTATGTTTTCAATGTAATTAACAAAAAACCTATTTAATTATTAATTCACTATCAATAGTACAGTTTTAATTGTTTTATCAGTAAAAAAAGGAGCAAAAATCGTTGTTATGGGATACGTTCCAGCTATACGTGTAGTAAATCATTATTCAGAGAATTTATATTACTTTATTAGTTTTAACAAAGTCTTAAAAATTTCTCCAAAGTGTGCTAAATGTTATTTGTGAGTTAAAAAATCTGGACGTGGTGAAGGTGAATTCCAACTGATTGTTCATATTACCAAAGATACGTATATTTATTCACTTAATTTCAAAGAAGAAAGTGGTCTAACAACAGAACATCCTGACCCCATCAGTTGGGTAAAAAAATCATGTGAACCGGTTATTTTAATCCATTTAATTGTTAATCTAATAGCTTATGCTATAACCTTAAATGGTGAATGTTTTTGTAGGTAAAAGTAGCAAGTGCCTGTTTGGCTCAAAAATATAAACAAACTCATGGCGCAAGTTAATTATTTTAACTGCTGTTAATTGCTCCTATGTAGAGTATAAAAGTATTAAAAGAAATGAAAATTAAAATTTCCTCCAAACTTAATATAAAATAAATGTAATGTTATAAATATAAAGTTAAAAATATAGATATAATGTTATAAATATAATGTTGTAAATATAATGGTATTTTAATGCTGTTTTATTTCCATGTTGGGGACGGTCATGACCACGGGCGTAGCCAGGGGGGGGGGTTAAACCCCCCCGAAATAAGCCAAATATTACCTAATATTATACCGAAAAAATACGAGGAATGAAGAGATTTAAATTATTAGATTTGAATTGAATATATATCCGAACTAGTGGACGTTGCGCACAGTAACGCCATCTCTTGTCGAGTAGTCGAACTATTTTGTATCGTATGGAAACTTTGCGTTGTTTCTCGATTATTCGCCACGCCCCTCGGTCGGAATGAGCGGAGCTTTGTGGAAGTTTGTGGTAGTTTCTGGACGGCTACTACTGGGCTGCTATATAAGAGGCGCGTAACCGCGCTTACGGCAGTATTGTTCCATGCGAACTCGAAGCGAATATAAGTGAAAAGTGGTGAACGAATAGTGAAGAGAATTAAGTGTACCGTGTAAGTGAGTAATTTTAGTGCAGTGTTATTCAGTGACCTTGTTAAGGGTAGATACGTGAATCATTATTACTGTCGAAAAATGGAGGGAAAAAAAAGGAAGGGTGATAAACTTAAAGGTATGGACTACTGGAAAAAGTGGTGTAGTTAAGTAGTTACCTTGCATGCTGATAAGAAGACTGTGATGACAAGCGGGCCCTTGACCTCGACCTCAATCACAATACTGAATGTCGAAATCGATGCCATGTCGCTGGTGCCCTGTTCAATACCTTCAACTGCCGAATCCACATCTAGTCTGCAACAGGCCAGCTTGCCTGTTACCTCATCTTTTACAACCGTAGCTAAGTTGGATGTTGGTTTTTACGCGAATCAAGAAAAAATCTTGGATGAATATTTTAAAGTCCAAATTTTAAAAACGCCATGGAACCCACCCAGAGATTATAAGTTTCCTATTTCCACAAAACGGAACTTGCGCTTTCGATTGAAATGGTTGGAGAGATTTCCCTGGTTGTCATATTCGGAATATATAAGTGGAGCAAACTGCAGAGTTTGCGTGGTAATGGGACGTTCGCTTGATGAAGATAAAGGCGGTCATCAAATGATCGGCCAGTTGGTAACCGAACCTTTTTGTAAGTGGAAAAATGCCCTAGAAATATTCGAAGCTCATGCAAAATCGGGATACCACAAGCGAAATTCAGAACTGGCAGATAACTTTCTAAAAGTAGTTTCTTTTAGATGCAGGCTTGTTCGGTCACCAAACAGCTGTCTTCTGAAAGAAAGACACAACAAGAGGAGAATCGAAAGAAACTAATCCCTATCGTAAAAGCAATAATTTTTTGCGGCAAACAAGGCATCTCCCTGAGAGATAAAATCGATTCGGGGCGCATACAAATTACACCAGAATCACCAGAACCTGAACAACCACTACATAATGATGGTAATTTTAGAGCCCTGTTACGGTTTGCGGCTCAGTCTGGAGATAAAGATCTGGCTGAGCATTTGAATACTTCACAGAAGAATGCCCTGTACACAAGCCCTCAGATCCAAAACGAAATAATTGATATTTGTGGTGAATTAATTCAACATAAAATAACTGAAGAAGTAAAGAAAGCCAAACTATTTGCGATTCTGGCTGACGAAACCACCGACATCAGACGTCAACAAGTCTCGTTATGTTTTCGATATGTTGATTTTACAGATAATAAACACCATATACTCAAAGAAATGTTCCTTGAGTACATACCAACGGTCGATGTTTCAGGATCCGGTCTCGCAAATCTTATTATTACAGCTCTGAAAAAGAATGGACTTGAATGTTCTCATGTGGTTGGTCAAGGTTACGATGGGGCTGCAGCGATGAGTGGGTATTTGCACGGTGCCCAAGCTTATGTTCACCAAGAATGTCCTCTTGCTCTTTATGTACATTGTAGTGCACACTCTCTTCATGTTCATTAGCAAATGTCCGAAATTGCATTGGGATTGTGCAGTCTGTTGGTTCCTACTTTCGACATTCTGCTCAACGCACTGCTTTGTTGAAAGAAAAAATTCAAGAGCTACTACCCGTCGGTAACCAAAAAAGCTTGCTCTCAATGTGTGAAATACGGTGGGTCCACAAACATGAAGCTATTATAAGATTCAGGGAAATTTATTCAGCGATTGTGAATGCTCTCGAAGAACTCCAATTTAATTACAATAAGGAAACATCGCAACAAGCCGCCCAATTGCTAAGTACGCTTCGTTCTTCGGATTTTGTGATGTGTTTAGTGATTCTTCAAAAAGTTATGAGCTATACATTGTCGCTACCAAAACAATTACAGACAATTGACATCGATCTTATCACGGCATTGAAACATGTAGCTGATGTTATTAATGTCTTACAACTCCTGAGAAACAACACTGACGTCGAATATCTTCATCTCTATGAAGACGCAAAGGTTTTACTGGAAGAAAATGGTGGTATACTGCGAATGCCACGCATCGTCGGTAGACAATTAAATAGACCAAACATTCCTGCATTAGATGTATGCAGGTATTACAAAATTAATTTGTTCATTCCATTTCTTGTTCATACAATTCAACAATTGGTTGAAAGGTTTACCAAACATCGTAACGTAGTATCAGCATTATCTGGTGTGCTACCTTCAAATTTTACTGCCAGTTCTGAAATTGAAGAAGCAATTTCCATGTACTCGTCACTGCTTCCCGAAAGCAACATATCAGTGGTTAAAGCAGAACTTGAAGTATGGAAAACAGTGATGACAAGTATCTCGCCTACCCCTAAATCTAGTTTGGAATGCCAGGATATGTGCGATAAAAACCTTTATCCTAATATTTACACATTACTACAAATCTTGGCTACCATTCCTATATCCACTGCTACCCCAGAAAGGTCTCTCTCGATCCTAAGGAGACTGAAAAACTATTTACGAAACAAACTGTTGTTTTATTTACTTCAAACTACCAAATACCAAACCAATACCAAACCAAATAATACCAAAAAAAATAATACCAAACAACAAACATCACCCCCCCCCAACTAAAACCTGGCTACGCCCGTGGTCATGACATTTTAATCATCGTTGTAAAGGAATACAATTATGTGCTTCTATTGTGGTATAATAAAACACCATCAATTAATTTTTTCATTTAATTGCACTGATAATAAGGGTAATGATTCTTGTTATCCGGCCATATTTCAAAAAAAAACCTGACCACTTTCGTGGTCACCATGGCAAAAATTCACGAATTGGAATTCGAATTGATTGACCACCCACCGTATTCACCAGATCTGGCCTCCCAGCAACTTTTTTCTCTTTCCTAGGCTCAAAGTTTCACTGGAAGGACAGATCATGTATACAAAAATATCTGGAATAAAACTTTCATTTGTCAATATTTGTCAATATTATTACTCGTTCAAATATTACAGAGCGAACAAACTAGGAACTTTATTTTCAGCCACTGTATAAGACTAATATTTAATTCTTTTATCACTTTTATCCACCTAAAATATTATACCTATAAAAAAAGTTTTATGGTACAATATGAATTTTAACAAACAAAAACACTGAAGAATCGAGAATATTTTTCATACATAACAAGGAGTGGCAAGATCTTTCTGGGGAAATAATGGAAGACTATCTGAATATTCTTACAAATATCTGCAATATTTTTAATGGTTGTGTAATTTCGCATGAAGCAAGAGTCGCTCTCTCATGTTGCTCCAATGAGGCGTAAATAATTTTAAATTATTGATCGATGGGAAAAAGAAATTCGAGTCTAGCCTGCGGGTTTTTTGTGTTTTTTCTTGCAAACTGTTTACCGGATGGACGTCGATGGTCCTTGATTTGGATAAATGCCAAGGGTTTCAAGAAATTGACTGTTAAATTCTGCTCCATTTTTTTTTAATTTCATTAAATTTCGTTGTCCGGAAAGTAGTTTCGGTTCTCACAGCTAGAGGGCTTTTAATCGAATTGTCAATTTAGTTTCGTAAATATAAAAGAGTTTTACTAAGTGACAAACCAACAACATAATGCTTTTAAATTGTGTAATTTTTGTTTGATTTCAGTAAAATAAACAAACAAACAGTAAACATTACCTATATATATATTTTTTGGTAGTATGTCACTGTCATGAAAATCTATTGTTGTCAATGTAAGTATCGTTGATATATACAAAAAAATATATTTACTTTCACTCGTTACTTAATATATTACAAATTAATATAATTTATTTTTAGTTTAGTTTTGAAAACGGGGGGAGAGTACCCTCCGAAACGTTAACGTTAAAAGTTTGTAAAAATGTCTATAACATTTTTATATCTTTAAAATTTTGTTCGTTAGGCAAATTTATTAGAAAAAAGAATCACTGAGAAATTTGTCTCCGTTTGGTTTTTTATTTTTACCCAGTGATTCTTTCTTTAAATAAGAACAGGTATTTTTGATATTTTTTGAGTTTTAGATAGTGGCGAAAAACCTAAATAAAGGAAAGAAAAAATATATGAACACGCCACAATCATTCAGACATTACTTACATATTCTGATTGATTTTTGCTGTATGAAATACAATAGAATTAAGAAACAACAGAAAATAAAGTTTCAGTATTTTTAGTACACTTATTGTATCGTGTATATACAGTTTCAAAAACATATCTATCAACGGCTAAGACATTTCGTAATTTTCAATGTGGTAAACCATTTTTGAAAGCTATTATCTTTGATCTTGATAAAAAAATCTTGTTAATATCTATTGCAATGAAAAGAGCCGATATGTGATATGTGAACCGAAATGTGCCGGAGAAAAAATAGATCGATTTAAAACCCAAGGACAAATATTACGTTATGTGAAACTGTATGTTATTAAATCTGTTACATTGTTTTACAATCTACCATTAAGATATGTATGAAATAACTTAAAAGAGATCAATATCTTATTTTACCAGGATCGTTCGCAAAGTGCGTTTCTCAATAATATAGAGTTAACGGGAGTATAGTTAAATTATTAGTATGACTTGTTTGATGGCGTGCTGTGAAATGTCAGACGCGTGCGTTTATTGTTTTGTTTGTTGCGATCGAGTAAAGCAAAACCGATTTGGAAATTTTCCAAAAAATGGACGATATCACGGTTTAACTCCGGCGGAGGGATAACCCTATAAAACTATAAAAAGTATTAAATTAAAAATTAAGTAAGCTTTAAAACAAAAAATGTTTAAAGTTTGTATTATTTGTTTAACATTTTTATCCCAAAAAGTAGTTTATTCACACGAAATCTTTGAAACTTTAGGTACATCCTCGCAAAATTTCAGCCAAACTGATAAATGACTTTTTGAGTTAGAGAGCGAGCCGTTTTTGAAAACACAGTTTCGAGATAATCGCATTTAAAGTTTCAGAATGATGAAACGATTAGTTTTAGTAACTTACCGACGAATCAGCGATTCGAGGTGCATATAATAGACCTTCAGCCTCGTCGAAAAGCTGTTTTTTTTCAACCTGCTGCTTTTTTCTGGCTGTACGATCTGTTTTTGTCTCGGAAAGACTACTCCAGTTGTCCCGTTACTCGCGCTTCATCGGTGGTTTCGGTGAAAACTTTGGCATTTGTGCCAATAATTATACTTGCACTATCACTTGTACTTGGCCCGAAACTTTCTCCATGTTTATCAGTAAATTGATTAACTTAATAATGACTTTTTGTAGAATTTTTTCGAGCGATATTAATTTATTATATATTAAAAAAGACAAGTAAAAAATTAGATCTACTAGGAATATTGGAAATAAAAATAACCTTAAGAAATGGTCATATAATAACCACGAATGACCAGTTAAATTTCCAAAACACCCCGGTAATAGATAAGATCATATTGTAATTGAATATTATATAGCTCAGCATCAGATATTTACAGCTCAGGATCTAAGGTTTGGATGCGCAGTAGCCTAAAGGCCTAACGCCTCAGAACTCATTTGAAACAGTGCATTCTGCGTGATAACATCGGTTAAGTACTGTACATTCGCAGAACTCTTTGTTCGTTCTCTGTCTCTGTTAGACAGTGACCCACCAACTCTTTCGTTTGCGCATCTTAGAGGCCAAGATGCTGATTAATCTATATGTTTCCTCTTGCCAGTATTATATTTTGGAAATATGAAAAAAAAATCGATTTTTTTTAATTTCTAAAGGGATTTCCCCCTTAATCTGCTTATTTACTAAAACAAAATCACACTTTTCTTGGCACAAAATACTTCCAACGTTCCCTAATCTGATGCAATAATCACTGGTGACCTCTAAATACATATAAAGACAGGCCATAAACAAGCCTTTATATGAACAAATATCAACGTCGAAAGTAGGCGAGTATAATATAATATCCATCCACATGATACATATCTAAGAGTCTTACATAAAACCGTTGTTAAAAGATTTTATTTGTTTTAAAAGACTTTTACTTTTTCAACAATCGGTTTCTTTTTTTTTTTAATCTTGATTTGCATCTAGAGATAGATAACTAATTTAAATATATCTTTGGCTTCAGTGTTTGTTCCCGTTAAAAGTAAGTTAATAGGAGGTGCGTAGTAATAACTGGCTTGACCGTTTTTTGTTATCTGTCAATATATTAATCAGAATTTCTTCCATTGGAATAAATTAACATTCGTAGGATAACTAATAAAATAACAACTTTTAGGCAATATTTGACTTTGTTCATCTACATAGTCTCCTTCAAAAGTGATAAATTGATTCCAACGCTTCTCTTAACATTTCGATGCCTGTTTTGCAGAACGATTTATCTTTGGCGTCAAAATAGGCTTCAGTTTCGGCAATCACTTATTCATTGGAGTGAAATCTCTTTCTCTGGAGCTTTATTTTTGGGCCTGCAAACAGGTTGTGGTCGCCGGGAGCCAGATCTGGAGAATGCGGTGGATGGAGAAGCAATTGAAAGTGCAATTCATACAATTTTGCCATTATTGCGAGCGACTTTATGACACGGTGTGTGATCCTGATGAAAGAGCATTTTTTCTTCTTGATTTGGTGTCGTTTTTTCGCAATTCTTCCTTTGTACGCACCAATAAGGCCATGTAATATTCGTTATTGATGGTTTTTTCTTTGTCAAAGTAATCAATGAATAAAATACCTTGAACATCTCAAAATACGGATGCCAAAACCCTAGCTTCTGACATTTGCGTTTTTGGTTACCAGTTTCTATTCACTCAGCTTGATTGACGATTTGATTGTGAAGTGTAGTGATGGATCCATGCACTTATTCAGTGATGTGTTGATGTGATGATGTAATACCCTTTCCTGAGAATCCTGAAAAAAGCTGGAGCCCCGCCGATCTTAGACGAAGTGCTCTCATTATTTATCAAAAAAGGCGAGGAAAATATATAGTGCTAAGTCTGGATAATAAGCTGTGACGAATGACCACGACTGTTTTCTGTGCTCCTCACCAGACGCATGTTCGCAATACTTTATTTCAACCTTTGGATTTTGTTGCCTTCTACTTGATATAAATTCGTTATTAATGTTTAATAAACGTTATTGTTCCGAATGAATAGTTTTTTTTTGTGGATATATTTTAGAAACAGCGGAGTTTTCTTTTTAAAATGTTATCTATTATTCTCTTCGAATAACCATTTTGTCGCGCATGAATGGTGTTTAGTTCCTTGTTAAAATCTGCATCTGATTTTAACTCGTAACTTTTTGATTAATACCATAGTACTATTCATTTGATATTTAACCCATACCAGATAAGGACCAGGATTTCCTTTCTTGTATTCCACATGCTCCAAAATTAAAAACATTTTTTATATCCTTCAGTAGCAAAAAACCAGTTTTTTTGGGTGAGTCTTGGCAGATTAAGTAGGATACTCAAAAGTGTAACGTAAAATGTCGACCACCTACATGACCATAAGCGAACCGGTACGTGATGTAATTTTCACAAACTCATTATCGAATCTAGAGAACACTGTTTCTGTCTGTTCTGTTTCTGTTTCACAATTGTGGGAATATTAAAAGTGAAATATAGCAAAATGTCAGTGTCGAAAGTGGGACTGGCGTCAATTAATTTTTTATTGAAATGTTGTGGGCAATATCGAGACACAGATTGTCTAAAAAGAAGCTACCAGTGGTGCTATCCGGTAACAACCTAGATATTTTTTCGTCGGTACACAATAGTTTCGATACATAATTACTCATAACACAAATTATCTCATAATATTTTGCTGTAGAACGTAAAAACAAAAGGTTGTTTTGTGATTTTTGTCCAGAAATTGCCACAACCCTGTATTAACCTTGACAAACTTAATAACTCAAACTAATTAACCTCTTACCAACCATATACAGTGTTTTTAACTATTGAGAAAATTGTGGAGAAACTAGTGCGTAGATAAATACACATATCTGTGTAGTGTTCACGTCCAATATATTGGTGCAAAAACCCAATTAGAGATCTCCAATTGTTTTCGAGATTTTGAGATCAGAAAACTATAGCGGACATTTATATTCTTATTGATATTGTTTTTTTTATAAAACATAAAATAATGAAGTTTGGGAAATATGGAAGACCTGTCAAATTTTTGACGTATGTATAGTCACGAAAATTTGATATTTTGGCCATTGTTAGTACTTGTCTTTAAGGCGAAATGCAAGTAGTGTTAGTTTAAAGCAAATTTGAATTTAAGAACTGTCAAATTTTTGACATTTTTCCATTAAAATATATATCTTTCCATATATATAGTCGTGAAAATTTGAGATTTTTAGTATTTTTTTGGTGTTTTTCTTCTAGCTCAACTTCAAGTAGTGCTATTTTAATGCAAATAACTACATCTCCAATAGTTTTCAAGATATTGACATCAGAAGGACATATTGGAGATATATTTTGGAGATATATATGTGAAAATTTGAGATTTTAGGCCATTTTCAGTGTTTTTCTTCTAGCTCAACTTCAAGTAGTGCTATTTTAATGCAAATAACTACATCTCTGTAGTTTTTCACATTCAATCCATTTTTCTTTGGTATTTTTTCACTGGTATTCAAAAACAACAAAAGACAGACAAAAACTGAGCCTTTGTCTTCTGTAGCACGCTTAAAAACGCATAATATCGAAGGTTGAGCTGAATTTGGACCTGTCAAATTTTGACATTTTTCCATGTAGTTGTGAAAATTTGAGATTTTAGACCATTTTCAGTGTTTTTCTTCTAGCTCAACTTCAAGTAGTGCTATTTTAATGCAAATAACTACATCTCTGTAGTTTTTCACATTCAATCCATTGGTGTAAAATCCAGTTTTATATCTCCAATAGTTTTTAAGATATTGACATCAGAAGGGTATATTGAAGATATATTTTCACTGGTATTCAAAAACAACAAAAGACAGACAAAAACTGAGCCTTTGTCTTCTGTAGCACGCTTAAAAACGCATAATATCGAAGTTTGAGCTAAATTTGTGACCTGTCAAATTTTTCACATTTTTCCATGTAAATAGTCGTGAAAATTTGAGGTTTTAGACCATATACAGTGTTTTTTTTCGAAGAAAGAACTGTACAATTAAACTGCAAACTATAACTGAATAAAATGTATAAAATACCCAATAGAAGACCCAGAAGCTTTTTAAAAAACCAGGTGGAAGAAGACATCAAATAATTGAATAATTGAATAGAAAACAGTGAAGAAGACGAATAAAGGAGATAAAAAAAAGAAGAATTCCAAACAAACACTTACCACACTCACCAGAAAACTCACCAAACAAAGAGTCACCTTATAAGTGAGCAACTAAGACTAATATGCCTTGAAAATGGAATAATTTTTTAGTTTCAATGAAAAAACACGTACAATTTCTTATGAAACTCATTATAATGCCTTTTAAAATCAATAAATATATTCATAGCAATAAAAAAAAGCAAATTTTAACGGACATAGGTTTGGAAGGGTATATGCTTCGACTACCAATTATAAATTATTACACGTCTTAATTAAATTAATGACAATACTCCATTGGAGACGCCCCAGTGATCCTCGTACACGTTCTACATGTTCTAGTTATGATATTTGGATCTGCTATGTAGGTAAATGTGTCTCTGCCACCAAAAATATTTGGGTTCTTGCCTGATTTACTAGATCGAATTGTTCTTCTGTAATCACATATTGAGTGGTCAATATTTTCAGAGTAATGAATGCAAGTAACAACACGGTTCGGCTTATAGATATTTACGGTGTTTATATCTACAATAACTGCCGTATCTTACACAATTTCCAATTAAATAAAATTTATTTGACTTTTTTATATATAAGAATAATAATGTATCACATTACAGTACATAAGCTGCAAGTAGCATAAATAATATAACAGGTATGGTCAAATAATTGTCAATAGTACCACATAAAACACTGTCTGTTCAGATATTACGTATAAGTTGGGGCATGACAATAAATTGAGGCTGACAGAGATGGCGCTGGCATCTATATATAGCTGTTTATTTCACCTGTGACAGATTTAAAAGAACTATGTTTCACCAGCCTTGAGTAATATGCCAAGTACCGAGAAGTACTTGACTATTCACGACGTTTCGATGATATTGCGCTTGTCTTTTCAGTTCAAGTGTTCAGTTTCTAAGCTCGAGAGATTCTGGTTTATACCTCTTACTATTTCCTCGACGTTTTTAATGGCTTTATGTCTTAGTTCTGTTTTGTGATACCCTTAATCCCCATTAGGTTTTGTTTATTTCGTTTATACTTTACTGTCGCTACAGTAGGTGAATATTGGTGTTGATTGTGTTGTGTATTAATATTTTTATTTTTTTTTTTGCCGATATCTCCCCTTTCTCTTTATAAATCTATCATTGAGTATATAGTATATTTGATTTGCTTTCTCCATTTCCAAGAATATAATATTCAAAATAATAAACGTTTATTTCTCTAGCGAAATAAAATACCTTAATAATCAATTCTATTATTTCTTCTTTTTTAACATTTTTGGCTTTTTGAGGTCTACCATTCATCAAGCGTTGTTCATTCCACAAATGTGTTGTTCTCTTAATTTGAAAAAAAAATCATGCCAGTTAATTTCCATGTAGGTCATCAACCGTTATATAATATATAATATTCATGTACATTTTCAATACATTATTTATATTAACGTCTATAAATTCCATTGTTCGTTCATTAATTAGTTGTTACTATTGAATATATTTTGTTGCCATTCATTCATTGTAGTTTTCCAGTTGTAATTTGTTTAAATAGATATGAGATACAGAGCCTTCGTTTAATCTTGAAATCCACGTGGCCAGTGAATTATTTAAACTTAAGAATTTTATTTTGAATTGTTTTAATGTTTATTTTCGTTTTTAGTACTAAACTGTGTGCATAACATAAAGAAAAACATTATTTAAAAACGGAAAAAAGAAATAATAATGTTTAAGAAGTCGTGTTGGATGTCCACACTTCTAAGTCACGTGGATTTCGAGATTAAACGAAGGCTGCATATATTATGGTTATCCGCAATGTACTTGCGATTATTTTTCGTGAAACTAAATGACAAAGAAACAGGCCGAAATAAAAATTCAATATGAAACAAAAAAAACTACGCCTAGAAAAAAGAAAAGCAAAGATAACGTCTGTAAGTTGGCCTTCTTCTCTTCGTAAACGTTCTAAATATACTATACTTTAAGGCTTGAACTTCCTGCAAATGATATGGATAGAGCGCTTGCTCTCTAACAATTTCTGCCTTCTTGAACATCAATTCGTCTGTCACTTATTCCTGGGTTTTCTGCTACATTTTTTAAATCTCGTTCTTCATTTTCTACAGTTCTGGTGTTCCGGCTTTTTCCACAGTCACATTTGAAAGGCATAATCTACTATGCAGGTTTGTTAATGTTTCTGTACAAAGAAGTCCTCTTCCGGAAAAAGCCTCTGCATACAAGCTAGCTTCACACACGTTCCTATTCGCCTTCCCGTACATACAATGCATATTCGCCATGTCTTCGAAGGAATAATGGGCCATTTTGCAGTATAAAAATTAAAAATTTAGACTTTATGCGAAAATTTTTCAGTTTTACGAAACGTCAAAGACAAAGATTGACACTGACATCCGCCTACTTGATTATTAAGAGGCATTTCGATATACATGTAATCGTGCATCGGTTTAGAAAAAGTCAGTTTTCTGGAACTGAAACGGTCTATTCTAACGAGATTAATTAAGAGGAACTTTTATTATCTAATAATTATTGCGATTCAATAATTTGATTTAAAAATTACAAAACATTACAAATAAAAAAGTTATGACAGCATTTACCAAAGAAATTTACCTTGTAAGTGACGCCCCTGACTAAAATATTCAATTATTAACACAAAAAATGTTTTTCAATTCCAACTTATTGAGGTTTACCGAATAATTTCACGAGTTTAGCATAAATCGTTTCGAAAATATTGCGAAAAAACCATCTTCGGAGGTCCCGCTTTAATGGGCTCAGCCCCTTTAAGAAGTAATTTTTGGGGTATGTTACATTCAGACATTTTATCTATACAATTTATTAGTTCTTGATTTTTATATCTCAAACCATCATGTGTGATCTGTCTCTTGACAATACAGTTTTAAATCCACACAAAAATAAAATACGTGAAGTTCTCTAGAAGGATATCAATGATCGATGCAGTTTGGCGTCACTATTTTAGATCCTTAAATTAATTATTGATCTTTCTTCGGCACATTTGTCATTTATTTACGAGAAAAGTGAAACAGACTTAATTTTCAAAGTGTTCTTCCTCACTTTCGACACTTTTCAGGTAATTATCGAATACTAGATGTTAAAAAACTTGGACTTGATTTTACTCAAAAGATATGAAGCGGTTATCAGCCAGACTATGTTGCAGGGCTCGAAAAAGATGAAAATCCGAATGGAGCCAAGTCTGGAAAATACACCGGGTTCGATAAAATCTTCCAGCCCAACTTGATGACCGTTTCCAAAATCCTTTTTACTGTAGGTGGTCGTGCGCTTTGAATTCATATACAAAACTCGGACGTGTTTATATGTGAGAGGTGCAGATACATCCATTATATTAGAGGAATGTTGGATTTTGGAATATTTCAATCCAGTACCATTTGATCGTAAAAAATCTGATGTTCAAAGGAATAAAAATATTAATGATACGATGCCAGTAACATGAGGATATCACTGACCATCCTATTCATAATCTTTATTCCTGCTTTAATTATTGAGTTGGTTAACTTAGACATTAACATTATTTTTATATATTTTTAAAGAAACAGGTGTCTGTATATTTATGGCACGTAATAAAGTTCATAAATATTATCAACAGCTACCAAGTTGCTTTTTCTATAAATACCGCGTAAAGTCGAATTTAATAAACGCCATTCTGCGCTATCTGATCTCGATCAGTCAATAAACTCTTAATATGTAGCCATTCGGGACGCGAAAAACCAAACTAGGCTATGCGCTTTCGATATGTTGATTTTTTACAGTTGCCGGCATAGTTGTGGCAGTCGCAAGGTCAGTACGACGTCATAACTTCTGCAGGAAAGTACGTGCCGACGACAGTACGTACTAAAACCGTGGCGTAAAATAATTCTAAATAAATACCTGAACCATCCGAAAAGTTGCCTGACAAAAAAACGTGAGATTCTTTTAGACCAACAACTTCCCAACTTTTTAACACTCTCAGTACAATGTTATATGTCTCACAAAGGCGCAACACAAAGATCCAGTGATGACTCTGCCCTTTGCCAGGTAGTCCATGAGTACTACACCACGAGAATACCAAAAAACCGAAGCCATGATCTTTCCTGTTGATGAAACTGTTTGATAGGGGAGAATGGAGGAACTGAAGGAGGGGGGATAAAGTAGAAGCCATCATGTTTAGTTTCAGAACCAGATAATCCTACAACTAAAATCAACTCAAGCATAAACTGCTAAGAAGGGGGGATAGTTGGATTTCCTCAAAGAACCTGTTTCATTGCAACAGACAATAGAAATATACAAAAACTAGTCGGACAATACTGGATAAATATAATATAAATAAGGAAATAAAAATAAGAGTATTCCAAATGTTCACAACTGCACCTGAGTGAGACAGGGAGGGACATTAAGTTCGTATTTGTTTAATTTAGTAATGGATGCGATAATTAAGAAGTGTAACAAAAGAATAAAGATAACAACACGGGGATATTTCAATCTAGAAAGAGTAGAAATTAATCATTTGGGCTTTGCGGATCATAGTACTGCTTGCAAAAAGAGAAAAAGACCTGCAGTATAACTTAACATTAAAGGTCAAGGTTAATTCATTAAAGATCAAAGTTCATTCATTAAAGATCAAGGTTCATTCATTAAAGGTAAAGGTTCACTGAAGGGCTTAAAAGACGCAAAAAAATGTCTTTGAAATTTTCGATTAATACTTAAATACTTAAATACTAACAAATTGTTCGTTTTGCGTCGATTTTGGTGACGCCTGTTTTAGTAGGTAAGTTAGGAGTAACTATAAGATATTTATTTATATCGTCAATCAACTAACATTTAGTGAAAGTAAATATATATTTATATATATATATATATATATATATATATATATATATATATATATATATATATATATATATATATATATATATATATATATATATATCGTCCGGAACGTCTCAATCATCTGCATGCATGTTCGTGGGCTTCAAGAAAGCATACGACTGCATCGATCGAAAATCTTTGTTCAACATCCTAGAAGAACAAGGACTCGACCCCAAAACACTACGATTAATCAAGTAGACACTGACTGACAGAAATTTCCGAACCCTTCCTGATTAAAACTTGAGTACGCCAAGGAGATGGGTAATCCCCACACCTCTTCAATCAGTCTTCAATCTTGTTCTAGACAAAGTCACAAGGGAATGGGAAAAGAATTAAAAAATCAAGGACACTGGAAACCAATACGACTCGAACGATCCAACAACAACATAGAAATATCATGCCTGTCTTTCGCAGACGACCTAGCCATACTCGCAGATAATGAAAAAAGAGCAACCAAACAGATCGAAGCCCTCAAGGAATGTGCAGAGAAAGTTGGCCTACAAATCTCCTTTCAAAAAACCGAATTCTTCTACTCAAAATTAGATGTTCAAAATTTGAACACGAAATACGGCAAAATAAATAGGGTCACTCACTTCAAATACCTGGGCGAGATCCTCGAACCCACAGGAGGAAAGAAGATAGCACAGAAGACTCGATTACAGAATATGAAGAGGGCATACGGCAAGACACACAATATCTACAATAAGAAATGCCTATCCACACACGCAAACATAAGACACTACAATACAGTAATCAAACCAGAAGTACTATACGCAAGAGAGACACTTACACTTCATACAAAAAGCGGCATAGAAAACATACTAAAAGAAGATCGCAAAATTATGAGGAAAATTCTCGATCCAAAACTGACAGAAGAAGGATACAGACTACATTGTCGAAAGACCACAGAGAGAATGTCCAATGTAGCGGCGGACATAAGAAAAAGAAGGTTGAAATTCTATGGACATATCAGTAGACTCCCACCGACAAGACTCACCAACAGAATTCTTACATACATACAAGGAGTCAAGTCAACAGTACCATGGATCACACAAGTCAGAGCTGATCTGGAAAAGGCACAAATGGGTCCGACAGAGATTGAGGATAGAAGAATGTACAGAAACAAAATATATATGTGGAACGTTGCATCAGACAGCGAAGATTCGAGGAGATCGGGAACAAAGTGGATGGAGGAAAGAAAGAGAATCCACGGAGAAAGAATGAGAGAGATGTGGAGGGTCAGAAAGAACACTCGAAAATGAGTCAGAATGATTTGCGTGATAATAATATATATATATATATATATATATATATATATATATATATATATATATATATATATATATATATATATATATATATATATATATATATATATATATATATATATATATATAACATTCAGGGAAATAATGGTTGCACGTCATCAATCTATAGAAATCTAAACACAACTTTCTTCGTTGAATTTGTCATTTTCATATTTTTTTTTCCTTTGTTTGGGTTTTTCGCCATTATCTAAAACTCAATATATCAAAAATACCATTTTTTATGTCATTTTATATATGTCATTTTTTATATGTCAAAAATGTCATTTCCATGTTCTGATCGTTTTTGAGTTGTGCCTTCAAACGTTTTCAATTATTTTTGCTGTATTCTTTGCTGTTTTAGCTATTTTCTGGTTTAGTTTCTGTTTTTGTGAGTTCTGTAGTAAACAATTTGCGATTATAATGGCTCAAAATACGAAAACCGTTAAGCAGTCGGTGTAAGCAACTTGTCTCGTCACTTATCAGTTATTTTGAATAGGAACGAGATAATAGGGTTCCCTCTTTTGGCAGGTACGTATTAATAAAAAATGAATGGAAGGAGGAGCTGGACAAAAGTCAACTGACAATACACCGAA
Source organism: Cosmopolites sordidus (assembly GCA_031761425.1). Taxonomy (NCBI): domain Eukaryota; kingdom Metazoa; phylum Arthropoda; class Insecta; order Coleoptera; family Curculionidae; genus Cosmopolites; species Cosmopolites sordidus. Next base: position 127,334 of record JARFXV010000577.1, on the reverse strand, counting down.
GTAAAACACAAACAGAACTAAATTAGAAAACACAGAGCTGGAACAGGTGAAAAAATTTAAATACTTAGGAATAGCTATAGCGGAAAACGGAAAGATATAAATAGAAGAAAGATTAAAAGCTAACACTTGATTATATTATTCGCTAATTGAGAAAGTATTTAACAAGAGAGAAATTAAAACAGAGACTAAGATTAGCCTATATAATGCATTATGCATTCCAACTTTGACATATGGCCCCGAAATGTGGAAGCTAAATGAACATCAGAGAGGAAGAATACAGGCCTGTGAGAAGAGAGTATTGAGAAGAATTATAGGATTAACTCTGAGGGATCGGGTATCAAACAAGGAAATTAGGAGGCGAATGGGGATAAAATCTGTGGATGAAAGGATAAAGGAAAATATACGCGATTGACCAAGAGAATGTGGAAAATGGAAAAAAGGAACACGAGGGGTAGACCACGAAAGAAATGGAGAGGGGCCGAGGAACTTCCGAGGGATAGCGGGGGGTGCAGGAAGAATGGCGATTAAGAAACCTTAACTAGACACTGACAATAGCCAGTAAACGAGTATAGATCATGATGATGACAAAAAATACTCATTGAACGATTATTAACACCTTAATGATATCATTACCGGTGATGAGACAAAGCTTTATGAGTATAACATGAAAACAGATCAACTATCGAAATAACGATTGACACAAATGGCTATTTTTCTGTGACATTTATACAGAAACACGTTGTAGCTATCAAGCGTTACACTTTCAAATCATGCAGCTCTTTTATGTCTAATTAAACCAAGTTAAATAGTATTCTTATGTAAGATTAGCTTTCTTTACAATGTAATGGGATAATTAAATAAATAATAGTGGTAGTTATTGTGTAATATATGAGAAGAAAATAGTGTAAATAGAAAAAATCCTTTAATTATTGTATATATATATATTGCGATATATTTTGAACAAATACTAAACTGTCCTGAGCCTTTAAACAAATTACCAACACTAAATCCTAAACAAACACACTCAGATTCATTACCACCGAGTGAAGATGAAATAATTAGGCAAATCAAGCGGCTTGAAAATAACAAAGCTTCTGATGAAGATGGAATCACTGCTGAATTTTTGAAGTCCGCTGGTCCAGGTACAATCAAGGAAATAACCAAAATTTTACGAACCGAACAGATTCCGGAAGATTGGAAAGATGCTCTAATCCATCCACTACACAAGAAATGAGATAGAACGGATGTTAACAACTATAGAAGGATATCTCTTCTCCCAGTTTGTTACAAGATTCTATATCAATGTCTACTAGACATAGCACAGGGACAGTTATAACCTAAGATTGGTGAATATCAAGCAGGTTTTCCACCGGGCAGATCCTGCCCTGAACAGATCCTGAATCTAAAGTTGATCCTAAGACATCAAAAACTGTACAATAAAAATCTCGTCTGTACATTTGTGGATTTCAAAAAAGCATATGATTCTATTAACCGCGACTCTTTATTCCGAATCTTGAAAGAACAAGGACTAGATCTGAAAACGCTGGCAATTATTAAAGCAACATTAACTAACACAAGGTCAAAGATTACATTCATGGGTGACTCTCGCCACTCTTATTTAACTGTGTCCTAGAAAAAGTAATACAGGAGTGGCGTGGAAAAAAGTCGGCCCTGAATATTGACTAGCCCATTAAACTGGGGAGAATCAACATCAAAATTGATTGTCTGGCGTTTGCTGATGATGTAGCAATTTTAGCTCAAGATGTATTAACGGCACAGAAACAGATTGAAATCCTAAAAGAAACAGCAGAAAAGGTAGAATTCCAAATTTTCTTTGAAAGGACACAATACATGGCCTGCAACAGACTAAGAACACCATTTCTAAAAACAAAATATGGTAACATCAGACGAGTCACGACGAGTCACGAAAAATGGGTTGGAAAAAGCGGCCAATAAGGGTAGATGTCAAAAAATGGAAACGACATTGAGATTTACACAAAATATTTACATCAAAAAATGCCTATCTAAAAACACAAAACTGAGATATTACAACACAGTTATTAAACCAGAATGTCTATATGGGGCAGAAACGCTCATTTTGAATAGAAATAGAGATATCGAGGACATTGAAAAGAATGAAAGAAAAATCATAAGAAAAATCCTAGGCTCCAAACAAATAAATAGCACAACATACCGACTACGAGAAAATCAAGAAATTAAACAATACACAGATATACATAGCGATATGAGAAAAAGAAGACTTAAGTTTTACGGACACAAAACGGATGAATCCGAGTAGGCTAACTAGACAAATAGTCGAATTTTATGAAAATCGGAGTAGAGCTAAAGTAGAAATAATTAAATGGATCGCTGCAATTAAAGAGGACCTAAGATCAGCAAATATTACACAAAGTGAAATTTAGGATAGAGGCTGTTTCAGACACAAGGTTAACGTTTGGAAGGTTGGTCAGAGAAAAAAATGTAGGAAGACTGGAACAACTTGATCTGACGAAATGAAAAAATCTCATAGTGAAAGAATGAAATCAGTATGGGCGCAAAGGAAGGCTAACACCAACAAATGCCTCTAATTTTACTTCGCGTGGTCCACCAGGGCCCATACGTGAATAATAATTAATATATATATATATATATATATATATATATATATATATATATATATATATATATATATATATATATATATATATATATATATATATATATAGACACACACACACACACATATATATTATGAACCTTACGACTTCCCGCACCTGATCCTCCCACGTACTTGTCGGTCTTCCTCTTCGTCTCTTAATATCTGGTCTCCACATTGTAATTTTCTTTACTAGTTCGTTATCCTCAGTTTTATGGTTTTCACTATATCTTCTAGTTTCAAAATGGTTTTATTTCAAAATTTATTAACCTTCTGCATTCATTTTCTGCGCCTTTTTTTAATCCATGTGTTGTTCTTACAATCTTTCTTTCGAATATTCGTAACTTTTCCTGTTAAGCTTGTTAAATTCATTACCTCCGCACCATAGGTCACCCCCGGTCTAATAGCTGGTTTCCTATACCTTCATTTTTGTATTTATACTTATATTTTTGCTTTTCTCTGGATTGCCACTCTGTGATCAATCTCTATGTTTCTGTCGCTTTTGCTATTTATTATTATTCCCAAATATTTAAAGTTTTCCACTACTTCACATTAGTAATTTCGTACTTCTACTGATCTGGTTGTAACTCTTCAATTTTCTTTCCTTATTTCCATATTTTTGCTTTTTTCTTGATTTATTGTGACGTCTCTTTTCTTTGCTCTTTGTCCAATTTTTTTGATCGCTTCTTCCAAACTTATTCTGTCTCTAGCTGGCACAGTAAGATCATCTGCGTATGCAACTGCTTGTATCGCTTTAATGATGATTAATTCCGTGAAATTACACTCTATGATTACTACATCCAGTGTCAATATAAACAATGTTGTTGATAGCCCATCTCCCTGTCTCACTCCCAAATCTTAAAATCCTCTGTTCCTCCTTCCGCTGTTCTAATTACTGCTTGTGAATTTTTCATTGTCATTTATGTTTAGTCTCATTAGCTTGCCCGGTGCCCGGTCATGTCCGTCATAGCTTTTATTACTTGTCCCTGTTTCAGACTATCGAAAGCTTACTTGAAATTAATATACACAATTTGTAATTCCATTCCATAGTCCTGAGATTTTTCGATTATTTGCTTTACTACATATACCACGCCTATGGAAGATCTGCCTCTTCTAAAGCCATATGGATAGTCTCCAATTATTGCTTCTGTATACCTCATTAATCTGTTATTTATTATCGTGGTCAGTATTTTATATACAACACTAATCCCCTGTAATTTGCACAGTCATTTGGATCTTACTTCTTATAAATAGGCATTATTATCCCTTTTTTCCACTTATTAGACATTTTTTCTTTTCTCCAGATATGGATTATCAGCTTAAATATCCTTCTTCCTAAGACATCTGTCCTTCCGCCGTATCTTATCACCTCATTGACTATATTATCCAATCCACCTACTCTATTTAATTTAAGTTGAGTTATTGAGGTATATCTAGTTCTTCTTCTTCCATAATGTTTTCCAGATTCCCATCCTTTTCCCTTTCCGTCACCGTTCTGTTATCTGTTAATATTTTCTTAAAATGATTCACTCATTCGGTGCTACTTATGTTTGTTGTGCTTTTTTTCGTATTTTGCCTTTCGATATATCTGTATAATTTTATGTTATTCTTATTATCTCTTTCTATCATGTCCACCATTTCTTTTATCCACCGAGTTTTCTTACTTTTTACTAGTTTAGTGATACTTTTTCTAATTTCCTGCTATGCCCTCTAGTCTACATCACTCCCTGTTCTTAACCACTTCAGTCTAGCAGCCCTCTTTTTCTGCATTATTTCTCTGCATTCTTCGTCAAACCTTTCCTTCCTTCCTTCAATGGATTTTTTCCCATTATCTTATCTGCGTGCTATTCAATACATCTTTTTATATTACTCCATTCTACTTCTATGTTTTCATCTTCTGGACTGCCTGCTAGTTGTTTTCTTAGTTCTTCTTCGTATAGTGACGCGTTACCTGTTATCATCCCAAAGTTCCATTTCCGTCTGTTTGTTTTATAAACTCATTCCACCTACCATTCTTTGCTTAAGCTTCACTATCTCTAGAATGTGGTATCTACCCACGTTTGCTCCTCGGACCGATCTTTCGTCTTGTATTATTTTTTCTCTTCTTTTGATATTAGGATGTGGTCTATCAGGTTTCCAGTCGTTCTGACTGAGATTAGCCATGTTACTTTATGCTGAGTTTGGTATTGGTATTTTGTGCTAACTATGTACATTTCCATTTCTGTGCTAAGTTTTCCATTCTCGTTCCATTATTGTTTGTTTCGTTATCCCTTCCAGCCACTCCTCTCCAGTATTCTTCCTTCCCCACCTTTGCATTTTTTTGTTTTTCCAGAAGACTTACTTATTTTATCGTCGTAGGACTAATCTTTCTCTTCATTTGCTATCTCTGTTGGTGCATAGACGTTTATGATTATAATGTTGGCTATATCATTCCTTAATCTAATGTATGAAATTCTCCCATTTATTCTCTTAAATTCCCTTCTCGAGCTTTTGCTTATCAAAAACCCCATTCCATTCTGCCCCTGGTTATCTTCCCCTCCATTCACATAAGTCGGTAATATATAAATCCTTATTACTTTTGTAATAAGAATATAGACACAGCTATTATCGTTGTAAATGGTCAACCACAGGAAGAAATAGTATGTTTTCCGTATTTGGGAAGTCAAATGTTGCACCCTGCCGAAATATAAAAAGAGGTTATATATAGATTAAAGTGTGTTAGCGCTAATTTTGGACGTCTAATGAGAAGATTTTACTAATAGTGACTTAAAGGAACACACCAAAATCAGTGTATATAATGCCATCATAATTCCCACTCTTCTGTATCGATCTGAATTCTGAGTCCCACATCGGAAGCAAATAAAACAACTCATCAGGGCTGCTTCCGAAAAATCCTGAGAATGCGGAAGTAAAAGATGGAATGCGAATCAACTAGAATATATACAAATGTGCCAGTTTTTTTTCTCAGTGTATTTGATCGCAATCACAACAGTAGAAATTATTATGTCAATCTTAAATGTCATTTCACCGCCTACCGTAGCATTAATTCATTTCATCAACTGGAACGCTGAAATTTACATAAAAGGCGGAAACATATAATAAGAAAATAAACATATCAGAAAGCAAAGGACTACTTTGAACTAAGAAATATGGCTATAATATTATACTGAGCGGCAATCACATGGGTGTCACATCTGGTGAATATGGTGTTTGTGGAATGTTGTTTGGTTGATTTATCGGGAAAAATTGACGAATAATTATTGGGATGTTACAATGGTGCGTAATCCAGATGGGTTTTAAGAAAATTTAATGCAAACTCTTTTAACAATCACACAGGCGTAGTCATTTCTAACCTAACAAGCTAAATGATATGAAACTTCTGTCAGACATCCAAGACAGTCATATGGACTTAGAGAGGTAAAGACAGGTAAAGAGACAGGTAAAGCCCGCGAATTTTTAAAATAAAGTCTCTCTACTTTTTGTCTTATATTTCTACAACTCTTTGTTATTAGAATTCATGCTTGGTGGGGGTCATTACAACGCACTTTGAACTCTTTGGAAATGTGTCATTCTAACCTCCATGTGTAATACCGAAAGTTTAATGTATACTTTTTGTTTTATAAAAATAATTTAAGAACACAACAACAAACATTAAGTAACAACAAACAACAAACATTAGTAAGACCTCCGATTCAAACTTCATTCATCATACTCCGATTATCACTTATTTCGATAGAAAATTATTTATACAAGAGGATCTTCACTGATGAGAAATCTATTAGAAGATTTCTGAATGGGTTTGAGTCAGCTTAAACTTGACAATCAAACAACGGACATCAAACTGAAATTACTTTTCTTGTTTTTTCAGGTTAAGGCAGATAAGTACTGCCCTATTCGTTGTGGTGCAGATACATTTGGTTGCGTCCATCGTTCAATATCAACCAGTGGACCTTGCTGGAAACGGTGATAGTGAATGTGCTCTATTACTAAATGGACCAGCAAGGAGTAGCCAGTTTGACTATACTTTCAATCTACTCAGAGGAAGCAACTTGTATGTGTAGATTTTATTAAACTAAGATAATATTTTTTCTTTTAGAAGGTTCCACCTTCAACATGAAGGTGGCGTTACTCGTCAACCGAGCGTCTATTATGGCTGAAATTTTCAAGGTTATCTTTCAACGCATGTACAATTATATTACCAGAATATTTATGACGAGTAACGCCACCTTTATGTTTAGGCTGGAAACTTTTCAGACTATATATACTATTATGAGACTCTCAACTGATTTATCCATCTTCATGTTGTTATTGATGGAACTATCTTTAATACCTTAGTAAAATGATTTAAACGACTATTTCAGGGATTATAATGGTCCACATACGTGCATAACATATGATGCTATCAATGCGGCCTATTTAGATGCCAGAAAAAGAATTCGTAAGTGTCAATTCTTTCATTTTATTTTTTGATCCTTTCTTTTTTATGTGATATGGCTGACATTATATAAATATTACTGCAATTCTATCATTCTATCAAGTCAATAAAATTCAAATAGGAATGATTCTGTACAGCCTGTAGGAAAAAATAGAATAAAGAAATAATATGGATTTAATAATATGGAATTTTGGAAATAATATGGAATAAAACAATGTGGATTTACTAAACTCCAAAAGATTTGCCACTATATACCAAATAGTTAATAATTTTTAAAGTTCTAGACGCACGTTTTGTTAACCACGTTAGCATCATCAGGAAATGATTTAATATCAGATTAAATATCTTAAACAAATTTAAAAAGTGATTCTTTGATTAGTGGTAAATCTCTTTGAGGTTCGCGTTTTACACCAAAGGTTCCAATAAAAGACTTGATATATGGATTTAGTAAATAGAAGAAGTTGCCTGTTGCCTTACAAGTTACTGTTTGCCATCCTGTTGCCTTCCATCTCATTTTATAATTTGTTGTAGCCGTCGCTCAACCTCATGGAGACTGGAAACCCGAAGATGTAGCTACTGTTGGCGAAGTCCTTTACGATATATCCTCCAATTTGGCGAGAACGTAAGCAAAACTGAATTAATCCAATAAAACTTTGTTTTTATTTGATTTTTGTAGATACGGTTTGACTTATGAGGACATCGAGAAAGGACTACCGTTTATTGACACAAGCAAAACTTTAATTCGCGAAATATGTCCTCCTTTCTTGTCCAACGTTGAATGCCGTGCTGGAAAGTACAGGAGATTCGATGGACTTTGCACGAATCTGGAACATCCAACATGGGGAGCTACAAATACCCCATTTACAAGGTAACTGTAAATTTGCAAATTAACAATTCAATCTTCAAATGTGTATCTTCGGGCAAGAACACATCACTCTTCACGAGAATAGAAACAGAAGGTGTACAAGCTGGTGCTACCCAATATTCTAAATTAGGAAGCTGGAACAATGGCATAGATGCTTCTTGATGATGATAACATTATTAGTGAAACGTACATCCCAAAAGATCACATAATAAACACCACCACCTTGATAGAGAACCCCGAATCCATGTTAGGAAGCTCGAAAAGAAAATATCTGTGTGTATCTAAACAAATTAATTGTCGCCGGACGTGATATCTGGATAATACTGAGCTTTCTTTTAACCCCGAAGCCCATGTGGCCTATAAATGTGGACAACCAACACGACAAGTTGGTAGTTGGTGATTAACACGAAATCACTAATTTTCTTAATACGACCTACGTTTATTGTTTTTATAAATAGTCTTTTTCGTTTTCTCTGAATTAAACACCCAGATTAGCACTAATAACGAAAATAAACATATCATGTGACCAGTCCTACACTAGCTTGAACGTAAAGTAAATGCTCCATTGGATCAGATGCCATGGAAGGAAAAAAGAAGAAGAGAAGCCCATATAGATTTTTTATGGGAAATATTATTGATGAAATGGAAACAACGAAAATTATTTCTCTTAAGTAATTAAATGAATTTAAAGGGTGCTAATATACTTGTGTTGCTTAGGAAGCATACAAACTAATACAAATCTTACACATTGTTTTATTATTTATGTATTATTTACACATTATTTTTACAAATGAAACCACCATTAAATAATTCAGGATAAAACAATCAAAGTTCCTAGTTTAGTCGATCACATAATTAAAAGGTTTTCTATAAAGGCAACGAGGTAACGACATGTCTTTTGCGTGGTTGCCTTAAGCTTCCTAATCTTGGGAAAATAGCGATTATATTAAATGCTATATTTTGAGTTCTCCATCTTTATCCAAGTCATAACTGCTCTTATAGACAACAAAATAAACGTAAAGCAGCATTGTAAAGTGTGGGATGTTGTTTGTGTAACAAGCGCATTCGCCATTCCAGTGGTAAAAAAAAGATAAAATTTGTCTTCAGCGGAGGATAAGTCCTGAACATTATCTGTTATGTCTCAAGCGCTAACTCATATAATTTCTTCGTCATACTGTGAGAAATTAAAGAGGGGGGTCTTTATTAATTTAACGAATGCACGAAATTAATTATTTTTCAGATTAATGGGGCCTCTTTTTGCTGACGGAATGTCAGATCCACGTATCAGTATCACCGGTGGTCTGCTTCCTGGTTCTCGAGTCGTCTCAAGAACTATGCACGCTGACCTTGGGTATCACGACCACGCCGGCACCGTCATGATCATTGCCTGGGGTCAGTTCATGGACCACGACTACACCCTCACTGCCACTCCTCTAGGTAAACAATAAATATTATACATGACAATATGCTTTCTTATCCTAGTTATGTAAAATATCAATCATTCAACATCTAAACGGACAAATTAATTATAATATATTAAGAAAGTAATTAAGTACCCAGTGGTATTCATTATTATAATTTTTAATTTTGTCGAATAAGAGTGTCAAAACTTTAAAATGAGGCACAATAATAACATCGTTCATATGGTGTGTGAATAAACATAACTGCAGGTCTAGAAAAACTCTCAAGCGATTCAGGAGTTACCTCTTCAACCTCATAAAGTCACTGTTTGGTTTGGTTTGATGGACAATGATGGATATCCTGTTAGTATTAATGGTCAATGTTATAGAAATATTCTAACGTGTGTCTCGTGTTATTGTTCTAACACTCTTATTGGTCAATCCTCTATAAAAATTCAAAGAAATGACTGGAAGAATAAACTCACATTAATTCTCCATCGTTATTTTTAATTTACAGATCCCTTCAACAGAAACGATCCCGAAGAATGTTGCGGGAAACCTCCACATCTTAAACATCCTTACTGCAATGAGATCCACGTGCCAGAAGACGATTATTTCTATAGCCTCTTCAATGTTAAATGCATCAACTTCGTCAGGTCTTTCCCAGGAGTGCGGCCTGGATGTCGACTTGGATCCAAGATCCCCTACAACACTTTGACAGGAGTGTTGGATGGCAACACTGTTTATGGAGTTACCGAACATTTTGGCAGGTAATATCTTGGCGAGAATTATTCTTTGCCTGACTCTTTCAAATTTGGTTCCTGACGAACTATCGTTGCAGGAAACTGAGAGAGGGACATGCAGGTTTACTAAGAATGAACCCAGTATTTAACGAATATGGACTGAAGGATCTCCTTCCGTTGAAATTGGATGTTCCTGATGAAGGTTGCACCAGGCCCAACTCTAGCATGTTCTGTTTCGAAGCAGGTAAAATACAAATAGTTTTTTTTGGACTTTAAGTGAAGCAGGAGAGGAATCAATACCTCTTTGAATCAGTTCCTTATTCTACTTTCTTGGATTTCGTCCTTTCTTTATATTGTGTGATTTTATTTTATAAATTCCTCTCGTGTTCTTTGTAAAATTCCTTCTTTTGCTTCTGTGGGAGCTTCCTTGAGTATTTATCATACTTTCTTCCTTGAAAAAATCCTTTCTAGTTGTTTATCTCCTATTATCTTGCTTTTATATTCTTGGTAAAATTCTTTCTTCTTGGTAAGGTAAGTTCCTCTTTATTTTAGTAAGATTTCCTTCTTGTTCTTTGTAAAAATTTCTTCTTCCTAGTCTCTATTGTGTTAAACATCTTTCATTTCGTGCTGAAGTCAAGGCTCTTGGTTCTTTCATTATTGGTTTTTGCACATGAGCTAATTTTTCGTCAAATACACTGGAGAGAAAACCCTACCAGATTTTCTCTTTCGTCTTTGAAACGGTCGCTTATTCTACTTTCCTGGATTTTCTCGTTTCGAGTTCTTTATCAGATATTGTCCTTCTTTTATTTCTACGTATATATATAATAAAAAAGGGGGGGGGTAGCACAACTTCTTCCCGGTAAGGGAACTTAGCATAACTTCTTCCTTGTAAGGTTTCCTTCCTCTTGGTCTTTAATGTACTTTACGTCTTTCGAGGCTCTTGGTTCATTTATTATGGGTATTTATTCATTGATGAATCGTTTGGTTTTTATTTGCTAGTTCTAGTTTCTCTACTAGGTCTTTTACAATCTATTCCAGGTGAAATTAGAGTCAACGAACAATTAATCCTTACCGTAATGCATACGTTGATGGCCAGAGAGCATAACAGAGTTGCACGAGAACTAGCTTTGGTAAATCCACATTGGGACGACGAGACCCTCTTCCAAGAAGCAAGAAGAATAAACATTGCCATAATCCAGCACATAACTTACAACGAATTCTTACCAATTCTTCTGGGTAAAGATGTGATGGAGAAGTTTGGTATTTTACTGGAGAAAGACGTACGATGAATAAGTTTATAAAGCTAACAACAGAACTACAACTTTCATATTTATAGGGATATTGGGACGGATATGATCATAACGTAAACCCAAACGTTATTGATGCCTTCGCAGCTGCAGCTTACCGATTTGGACATTCATTGCTACCAACTGCTGTAGAGCGTTGGAGCAAAGCTCACAAATTCATCGGTAAGTGTTTTAGGCTTCTAATTATTTACGAACCAGTACGAAGGAAACTTTTTTGCAGCTTCGAAGCGTCTTTCTGATCTGATTCGTCGTCCCTACGATTTGTATCGAGCTGGAGTTCTGGACGAATACATCATGGGTCTGATGAATCAAGTAGCACAAGCCATGGACGACTCCATCACCCAGGAAGTAACCAATCACCTGTTTAAGAAAGTGGGTGCAAGGTTTGGTATGGACTTGGTCAGTTTCAACATGCAGCGAGGCAGAGAGTTTGGTATTCCTGGATATATGGAGTTCAGGAAGTTCTGTGGGTTGCCTGCTGGTGACACGTTTGATGATATGTTTGGATCAATGCCTAACGAAACTGTTACTAAATTCTCTTCAATCTTCCAGTAAATAATACGTTTTTTTTGTTACATGATATAAAACTGATTATATTTTGTTCTACAGACATCCAGCTGATATAGATTTATGGTCAGGTGGTGTTTGTGAGCGACCACTACCAGGAAGTATGTTGGGACCAACCTTTGCCTGCATCATAGCAACTCAGTTCAGTTACTCCAGAAGAGGAGACAGATTCTGGTAATACTATAACTTCTTCTTCTTCTGTCAGCGGCATCATTCAATATATTTTATAAAAATACCCAAGCTATATATCTTATTATTTTGAGATTAATTAAAAACCAATTATTTTGAAATTGCGTTTTAGGTATGAGCTGCCAAACCAACCATCTTCCTTCACTTTGGAACAGTTGCAAGAAATTCGCAAAGCCAGATTAGCCAGAATTATTTGCGATAACACTGATCTGATTGATACCATCCAAATTTATCCTATGGTACTTCCAGATCATGAAATGTGAGTATTTAAAAGTTAAAATACATTAAACAGTTCCTAAGTTGAAATAAATCATTAGTCACGTGAAATACAGAATTAAACGAAGGCTTTATTTTTCTCTAAATTCTTTTTTCTTCTTAAACTTTAAATTCCCACTTTAGTCAGTGCCTTGGTCAGCTTACATTCTTATGCCACTCAGCAAATTTGTGCTGGGCAGTTCAGGGGTCGTTCAAAAAGTTCTCAGCCCAGCAAAGAAGCCGCAGGATTTTTTATAAGTTGTCAACACCCTCGGTATAACGACATTTGCCTAACTCTGAAAAATAAGCGGTTAAGAGAGCCATCTGTTTAGCTCCAGGAACAGGAAATAATCGCATGGAGTCAAATCAGGCGAATACGACGCGTAGGACTTTTACGGCAACAAGTCGATTATACAAGTCAATTTAATTCTCGCTGTCTTCGTTTCATCATGTGCAGAACCTATTCAAATCAGATTGTTTTTCCGTTGTATAATTACTTTAAAGAAACATCTTTCAGCTTGAAGAAAAGGTATACTATATACGAGTCTGCTTCGAATGTAATCTGAAAAATCCTTTCAGAAAAGCAACATTTGAGGTATTGCCTTCTTTTCAATCTTCCAGGAAGCTCAGATGTATTACTTGTTGCATAAACAAATATCATAGATGGTCAAAAAAGGTAGTGATTAGCAGTTATCTCATCATTTGAAGCGAATCTTCGTCAAGAGAGCCATCTGTTTAGCTCCAGGAAGAGGAAATAATCACATTGAGTCAAATCCGGCGAATACGACGCGTAGGACATTAAGTTTTACGGCAACTAGTCGATACCTGTATGCAGGCGCATTATCGTTGTGAAAAAGCACTTCCGTTTTGGTGATATATCGAGGTTTTGCCACAAGAGCACCCTTCAACTGATTCAGTAGTAAAGCTTCCCGGTAATGGGGACCACAAGAATTCCAGAAAACCGAGCTATGATTTTTCCTGAAGATGGAATCCTGTTTGCTTTCTTTGGCATCACTGTTTGGACTGCTACTTCGTCCCTGGTGTATCTATATTTCATCTAGTATTATAAAATTTCGAAGATACTCAGCCGAATCGCATTTAAACACGGATAAACACTCCCGAAAAGTGTTTTATATTTCTCGAGCACCCCTTGTACTATAACCTTATGTTCTAAAAAAAGTTCCAACATACTTATTGAATAACAGATTAAAATTTCCTTTACAGTAGATCATTTATTTTGTTTTTTTTTGCAGCAATCCCAGAGTTCCATGTAAGAGTCAACTCATTCCTAGTATGGACTTCTCTAAATGGGCTGACTTTCCTCATCAAACGTTCTTCGATCACATAGGCAAAAAATAAATTAAAACTTTTTCTCCAGTTGCCATAGTATAATATTATTTATTAGTAGAAAAAATAGAAATTCTAAGGAGACTTGAAAGTTGCACAGGATTTAAACCTTCCTCAGTAATACTCTTATGTAAATATGTACTTATAGATATCGACTGTTCAATTTTCAAGCTGGTTTCTTAGAACCAACCAAGTCCACCACATGATCGACCTCTTCATAAATATCATCACAAGATGTAATAACGTTATTTGGGTCCTGTTGTGTTCAAAATCTTCAATAACAAACATTCACAGATAAGAATACTAATAATCAAATACTTTCCTACGAGAGCATGAGTATATATATATATATATATATATATATATATATATATATATATATATATATATATATATATATATATATATATATATATATATATATATATATATATATATATATATTCATATCTGTAGTCATGCCTTCTCTCCCAGATTTTCAATGACAACCTCTCTCCATTGCCTCCTTGGTCTTCCTCGCTTTCGCTCGACCTTGTGGTCTTCTCCATGCAATCCTCCTCACCATATCTCCTCTCCCATCATCTCTATATGACTCAGCTATTGTGTTTGAAAATATTATAAATTTCTTCATTTGTTCCTCCCATATACTACCCATCGACTTTCTCAGTTTCTGTTATCCTTCTACGTTTCTATCATAACATTTCTATCATAAGTTTTTCTTCTTCTTTCTTGTTTAGAACGCATGTTTCAAATACGTAAATTGTCCTCCAACCTTCAACCCCCTTCTATGACTAAAAGCGAAAGTTTTCGACCATTATGTCTTGTCTAATTTGTCGACCACGACAATATATGCTTCATCATTAGGATAGTGAAAGAACATAACTTGAAATGGACTGATCACAATACAAGAAGAAGTTAAAGAAGTTCTTTCGCAATATGAAATAAGTTACGGACCCTCCTCGTTCAAGGCTGTCAGGAGAGGGTCCAGAAGAGACTTTTGCTGATCATGACGATACATATATTGCATGTATATTTTCAGTTATGAAGATGTCTAATAATGTTTTGAAACATCCTGTCGAAAAATTTGCACTTTTTGAATCGATCTCAACAACATGCCCTCTAAATTATCAAGCACCCAAACCAAACCATGACAATTTCATCAATTGTCATACAGTATCATTCACAGAACACTATTTTTTTAGTGTGTCTTATGATGAAGCTTATTTTTTTAAATAGTTCAAAAGTCCCAGTTAACCAGTCAACATGAAACTCAAAAACAGATTGGATTTTGACATAAAAATACATAAAATAGGTGTAAGTATAAATAAATTTTGTATATTTCTAAAAAAATTGAAAACAAAAAAAAATGTATAGTTTATAATATTTTTGTATAAAATGTATAATAAATGACTAAAAAATAACATTACTTTTTTATCATCTATTATAAGGTCAATTTAATTCTCACTGTCTTCGTTTCATTATGTGCAGAACCTATTCATATCAGATTGTTTTTCCGTTGTATAATTACTTTAAAGAGCCATCTTTCAGTTTGAAAAAAAGGTATACTATATTCGAGTCTGCTTCGAATATAATTTGAAAAATCCTTTCAGAAAAGCAACATTTGAGGTATTGCGTTCTTTTCAATCTTTCAGGAAACTCAGGACATGTATTACTTGTTGCATAAACAAATGTCATAGATGGCCAACAAAAGGTAGTGAATTAAGTTATCAAGGTAAGTTCATTTTAGCTGTCGATAAACAGATATGAAGTCAAGAAATTGTCCCTACATCAGATACAAACAAAATGGGTTCCATAATGAGTCACCATGGTTAGAAAACTAGGGTGACTGGAGGAGTTCTCGGCGGACACAATGATGATTGTATTTTGGAAACTCGTTGAAAAAAAATTATAGAATCATCAGTTAAATTTACGAAAATACTTTCCCTAGCACCCTCTAGTTGATAAATATTCGCATATCTCATCTTATCATTAAAAATGATGTCCCAAACTACACCATGTACCCCTTTTGAACGATTTTAGACGATTTTTCACTGAATTCCCCTACTTGACGTAATATAAAATAAAAAACTGAAAAAAAATTACAAAAACGACAGTTTTTTTACAGTTACAGTTTACGATATTTTTGCTTTCTTGCGTGTGTCATACTATTTAGTTTTACTTTGTGTTTCAACCGATAAACGTCATATAATTTTTACATCGTTTTACTAGCGTTAGCAGTGTATAATTAGGTATCGTAGGTAATAAGTCGAATTATATCAATATCAGTGGCGGCTCGTGATGGAGGACGTAGGGGCGTTGCCCCTTCGGTATTTATCACAGTAAACAATTTTTCAGAGCAAAACGCCTTATTTTATTTCTGTTCAGTTTCTTTCCTTTAACACATTTTCCTGGTCCGCCTGTATAGGGGTTCAATAGCACTAAAAGTAAAAAGGAGGAAGCAGAAAGTAAACAAAAATTCTTCAGCAACACTATTTTCTTCTACGACCTCCCACTTTTAAAACCCACGAGCCCCCACTGATAAATAAAGCTTTTTCCCTACACCTTTTTGTTTATTATAAGTGTAGTGTCCAGTAGCAGTGCTTCTTTTAGAGGCTTTATGGATGTTAGTATAAGGTAGGTGAACTATTGTAGTGTAATTATTGTTATATGGTAATATAAAATTCGAAAGTTTTCTATTTCTTTCAATATCTAAATTATTTCGAAGAAACAGGGGTGCCAATTTAAAATTTGTTATGATGAACACAACCAGACTTTTTTTTTAAGTTTACTTTTAAGTTAAATGGTTCACCAGCCCTTTGCAGCTCTTGTATGCGTCTTTGCAACTCCTCTGGGTTTTGCGAAATGAGAACGACATCATCTGCAAATCTAAGATGATTTAAGTTTGCACCATTGATCTTTACTCCATCCTGTTCCCAATTCAGATTGCGGAATAGTTCAAGACAGACATTAATTTCACCTTCAAGACCATCAAGATGAATTGTCGCTGTAGCCCCATCATATATCGATCCTAATAGGTGTACATATGTTTTATTTACCACCTGGCTATATGTATATATATATATATATATATATATATATATATATATATATATATATATATATATATATATATATATATAGAATATTAACAAAACAAATTTTCTGAAAAGGTACATTCATTATAAACAACACTACAAACAATTTTCTGGGCAGGACGCATGGGTAATGATTTTCTTCATATTCCAGTCAATTCTTGACGCCTTCCTCGAATTAATGATGCAATGTTTACCATAAAAGAGCGACGCCTGCGAGCGAGTGCTGGTTTGCTAATTTCCTTTTTCCTTTCCTTAATTTCCTTTGGATATTTCAAATACTCCATAGCAAAAAAAAAATAATTTTGTTCAACATCTAGAAAAATTCTTAAATGGTATGAAGTACATTTTTAGGAGAACTATCCACCCAGTTAAGAAAAAACCTGCGGAGGATTTGCGATATTTAAAACTTTTTAACATATATGTTCCATTCTAATGAAGCTTGAAGATTTTTTGGATTTTTCTACGTTAATTTAAACAGACAAGGTTTTATTATGAAACATTTTTATTTCCTACAAAAATATATGTATAAAACATAAAACAAATTCACGAGAATTAATATAAACAGTTTCTTATTGAACAACTTCATAATATTCTTCAAGGGGAAACAGTTTATTTTCCATAATGGGACTGATAACTTTTCAGTCGATTCTGTGTACAACACATAACTGAAAAATAATTCTTTAGATGTATATTTTAAGAAAAACATGTGATGCTATATGTAAAACTTAAACATCTTGAAAAATTTAAACCATTAGTCCTCAGTGATACTCTCTGGTACGGTGTGGACGATCACTTTCCTCTTGGGGTCATAAGTGAAGTGATTATTTTCGAATATTTTGCTCTTATAGAAAGGCGTAAGGTCGTGAATGTCAATTTGCTTGGCCTGAAAGTATTTATAAAGTCACGTAGGATCACGTAGTGATGTAGAGTTTTCCAATAAGAGTATCGGAACTTTGAAACATAATAGCGCCAACACTGTTTGAAATGTGTCAC
Organism: Cosmopolites sordidus; assembly: GCA_031761425.1. Lineage (NCBI taxonomy): Eukaryota > Metazoa > Arthropoda > Insecta > Coleoptera > Curculionidae > Cosmopolites > Cosmopolites sordidus. Next base: position 109,482 of record JARFXV010000577.1, on the reverse strand, counting down.
TCGGAAAAAAAATTAAAAAATCACATCATTAAAACTTCTGATACTCTTATTAGAGAATCCTTTATATTTAAAGACAATACCTTATCGATGAGATCCTTTTCATCAATTTCAATGGTAAGAGCCTCCATTTCATTGGTGGCTCTTTGGAAGCTGAGTTGGTCTTGAGCAAGCTGTCTCAAAATGTAGAACAACAATTCACTGTGGTCTTTCTTGAACGATAAATATTTCTGGAAGATCTGGAATGGGAAAAATAAAGAAAATTGTGTCCGGATATTTGAGAAAAAAACCAATGAATTAACCTGTCGCATAGATTTCATCACGCTGTATTTTTGCGTCTCCACGAAGCTCTCCAACATCATTCTCACAGCCATATTTACGTCGTCCTCTTGGACATACTCCCTCAAGTGCATTCTAGCATGTGCTTCACTCATTCGAATGATACTTTCAATGTGACGTACTGTTATAGGAAGACTTCCAGTAGCCTGAGGAAATAAAACTTTGAATAGTGATTTTTAAGAAAGTTATATACACGGCGTTTACCAAAGATTCCTGCCTTAGCTGACTGTATATATTAGCAACCTTATCTTGATCTATATTCTGTAATTTGGGATGGATGTTCTCCCTGGCATATACCAAGTATTTCTTCAGTATGTCTTGTGGCATCTGTATTTCGCTTTCAATTTCGGTGTGCTCCACGTTTTTGTTGGACGGATGATGTGAAATGTGAGAGTTCACAACAAATCTCGCTAAATGTTGGTCTTGGATTGGATCTGTCTCGTCTCGGACCACGCAGAGGATGTCGAAACGCGATAGAATGGGGTCGGATAAGTTGACATTTTCTGTGAAGGTCATACTGGCATCGTAGCGACCTCCTATAGGATTTGCAGCGGCTATGACCGAACATCTAGCCTGGAGACTGGTCACTATGCCAGCCTTTGAGATCGAAATAGACTGTTGTTCCATGGCTTCGTGAATCGATGTCCTGTCCTGATCATTCATCTTTAAAAACGTAAATAATTTTGTTTTAATTGGTCCAGTGACTTAATAGCTAGCAGGAAAAATCCAACAACACACCAAGGTAAAATTTGTGATCCAAGATGGTGTGTTAAATAACTAACTGTATTTTGCTTAATTTAAAAATACTGAATTTGTGCAAGTTAAAAGTTGATTTAGTTGCCTGTCAGTATCCTACTTACTTTACTGCTTCAAATACATACCTTGTCAAATTCATCAATAAGACAGACTCCCTGATCAGCAAGCACCAAGGCTCCAGCTTCCAGAGTCCATTCTTTGGTCGTGGGGTTGCGTCGCACATAGGCCGTCAGACCTACAGCGCTGGCACCTTGTCCTGTAGTGAAGACCGCTCTGGGAGCAATTTTCTCGACAAATTTCAAGAACTGAGACTTCGCCGTGCCCGGATCACCGCATATGAGCACATTAATGTCACCCCTAACTTTGTGTTTTTGCCCTGTAATATACGTCGTGGAATTTAACCTGACCAATTTAGCCTAACTCGCGACTAACCTGGGTTTTTCGGTTCGCCACCGAACAGACTGAGAGCTAAGCCGCGCTTGATGTAGTCGTGACCGTATATGGAGGGCGCTATCGAGGAAATGATTCGATCTGCTATACGGTGATCTTTGCTCATTTTGATTATGGCGCTGATGTCGTCGTCGGTGAGAGATTGTACTATTTGTTTGCAATCTTTAACCACCAGGTGATTGGCGAACAGGACTGTAGAAAATACCGGAAAACCGTTGTCTATGTTCAAGGAACCGTCGTAGCTGTTGGTGTATATGCCTGTAACGTCCACTTCGTCGCCAGGTTTGCATCTATCGCACAAATCCGCTAGCAAGATGCAGTCTTTGGATCTGGGCACTCTACCGGCTGGAATGCGACCAGGAGATTCTTGAAGGGTGACTTTTTGATAATTTCGGTATATCGTTTGTTCCATATTGATCTGGAAGGATATTATACACTCAGTATCAAAGTGATAGCTCGTATAAACCGTTAATTTTTCCCCATAATGAATCACACATTTTTAATTTTTTTGTATTCAAATCCGCAAGATTAAACTGATTAATAAAATCTCTAGAGGCCTTTTGATCTTAAAATTAAACAAGTATTTTTAATATTTTAACTCCCAAAACAGTATATGTTTACTAATAATGGTTTTTAAACTTTTTCTCTTTTCCGATATTTTAAGTTGTATTTAAAACTAGTAAAAACAAAGATCAAAATAAAAATAAAAATTAATTATGATTAAATTTCCTGAAATTTCTGGTGTCTAATATTTTGACACTAAATATACACAACAAATTGCAAAAAAAACGCGATTTTTTGTGAATAGGATATTGTAAAACATGTAAAAAGATGATAAAACTTTATTATGGAGCTAGTTATTATGGCTAGTTGAAATTATTATGGCTAGTTGAAAAATAGGAGAAATCAAAATAAACATAATATATATAATTGAATATATTTCGTTGAAGCAAAAGAAGAAACAGAAAAAAGACAAAACATTTCTTTTACTCACTGTGAATGGCCCGCTGCTCTGACACTCTGGACATGCCCCAGGCTGCACCTCCTGATCCTGAGACTGTGTGAAAGGTCCCAAAATGAACCCACACTTATTACAATCAAATTTCACAATAGATAACTGAGGCAACACTCCAGTAGTTGCTGTTACCACTGCTAAAGTTCTGACCAGTTGATTGACATGTAACTTTCTGAAGGTTCTCAACTCTTCAATGAGGGGCAAATCAGATATCCTGATGTGAATTTCATTAGTTACTCTGTCATAACTGGGGTACATTGATAACACAATGTCTTTGGCCACTTCATCAAATATCTCCAACATTTGGAATGGGGCTTCTGGCAAAAAATATGCCAAAACATGCTCCTTATTGGCCAAGTGAGGAAACTCAACCACTATACTTGACTAAAAGTCAAACCTTCACCATGGTAAACCTCTTATAAACCAATAATTAAATACCTGATTATTTTCACACATCCTTCTAATTCTTTCTTTATACACAAACTGTCCTTTGCTACTCACGTATGTTCTCAAAAAATTCTTGAAACGGTTTGCTATCTCAGTTCTGGGACCCATCATAATAACCCAATCTTTGACACTGTATCCCTTTGTATCCTCTAGATTCTCAATTGATTCAATCATTTCCTAAAACAACTCAAATAATACACTATGAACTTACACAACAAAAAATATCCACCTGATCTTCCTGCTCTCCAGCAGCAGTTTTCTCAGCCATTCTCCTTTTAAGTTTTGGGTCTTCCTCATCATCTCTATCATAAAAGAGTTCTCTGTCATCTCTCCTCAATATACCCATTTCTCGATCTCTAGCTCTTAATTCCTGTTCTGCCGCCAATCGGTCGGAAATTGAGATGTTATCATATTCTTCATCATCCAAAATACGTTCATCATAATGATCCAAATGAGGCATAGGACGATAATCACTAAAACCATACTGTTTTTATACCCTGTCCATTCATTACAGATTTTTTCAATCACTTTTCCATGTTGTCTCCAAATAATTCTTCCCCATCTTCCTCTTCAATCTGAAGATCCATATCACCCAGTAATCCTTCATCCTCAAATGGTTCCATATCTTGCGCTGGAGAAGACACATTTGAACGAGGTGTTGGGGCTGGTGATTCACTTTCAGGCTAAATAATAGTGTCTTTGTCTAGAAATATATGTTACTTTTTAATTGTTAAATACTCACTCGGTGAGACATTTTCACATTCAATAAATCACTATTGAGAAGAAATAATACTATATATATTTGGTGATTGTTAAATTACTTAAATATTTAGACACCAAACAAGAACCAAAAACAAACCAAATGTAAAGATTATTTTCGCGCCAATATTAACAAGCATGGATATAACCTTAAGAAGATAAGGGGTTATGATACTTATTCAATTTTGAAGGGATGTAGATGGTTATTAAAGTTTGAACTTGAATAATGAAAGGGATATTTTAAAAAACAATATAAATATATTTGTTTTAAACAACGACTAACAACAAACTAAATGTAAAATTTCTGTAAACTACTTTCCGACAACATTGACAATTAACGATGTATCGTACCTAATTATTCGGTTAAAAACAGGAAGAAAAGGGGTTATAATATTTTTACTGTTTTGAAAATAATTGTTTATCAAAATATGGATTTGAATAATGAAAAGGATATTTTTATATATCTGGATTTCAATGATAAAATTCCGAAAGAATTTCTTCAAAACAAAATGTTTATTCGTGTGGTAGATTTAAAATCACCTAATCCTTTGATCCAAATAAATGATATGGTTTTCAAAGGTGGTATTGCTTGTTCCTTGTATAAATTCAATTTGTTTGAAATTATCGATTTTAGGTAGTTATGGTCATAGTATTGGCACAAATATATTTTTTCAAAGAACACCCAATCAAGATATCAATGATAATCCATATGGTCCATGGACTGCGAATAATTTAGAATTAATTAGCACACAAACAAAAACTGTTTTTTGCAAGAAAATGCGTGTCCTGCCTTGGAAAGCTAAAATACCTGAAAGCAGCACTGCAATCAAATACAATTTTAAATGGGACTACAAAGATCTATTAAAGAAGTTTGAAGATGGAACACTTGACTTAAAAGATATGGTATAAAACACCACATAGTATTTGGAATATTGTTTTAGGAACTTCTTTCAGATAAGTCAGGAATCTCAACCAGATAAAATAATTACTTCAGAAACAAAAGTTGAGGTACAGAAAAATGTTCCTGATAGGATAGATGATGAAGAAGTGAAAATAGAGGATAATGTTGATGAGACGAGACAACAAGTTGAATTAAGAAATGCATATGAGAATTTGCAAATGTTGGCCAGAAAACCTTTGCAAAGAAAAAAAATTGTAGAAGACATAGAGTGTGAGGGGAAATATAAGAAACCTTTTGATTACAAAAGTATTGAATGCAAAGCATGTCTTGAAATTATTTTTCAATAACTTCTTAGTTAATTTTTAATAATTGTAGGTTATGGAACGTCCATTTTTTTCCTATTTTAAAAACAAAAGCAGTAAGATTTTAACGGATTTTGTTGACATTGATGCTTGTGTGAGGTTAGGAATTCTCAGACCTTCAAAGGACATTCCTAGATTATTAAGAGATGATGAAGAGAAATGTGTTTTGAAGATAGAAAATCTAGATAATTTAGATTTGGAACCAAGATATTCAATATTTTCTTCTTATGCTGAACAGTTGGAGAAACAAGTCAAGTTGAATAGTACAAAAGATAATGAGTCTAGAGATATTTATGGAAATACTCTTTTGGAAACCTTGGAGATATACAGGAACTTAGCTGGTGCATTAGAAAAAAGAATAAATGAGATAAACTGTGTATAATATGGTGAAAAAAATAAAAATTGGTATTGAAGTAAAAAATATATTTTGCTAACATTAATTTATTACAAAAAATATAAATAAAAAAAATTATCAACCTAAATTACTTAAAAACAAAATAAATATTTACTCTAGCTCGGGCCAGCCTCTGCTTCTAATGATTCATCAGAAGGAAAGGCTGTTAGATCAGGTGTTGTGAGTTTGGCAGTCTTGAGGTAGGTGGATTTCAGTAATTCCTTTGCAGTTTTCCTTTTAGATGGATCATATGCCAACATATTCTACCAAAGAAAGTGTAAATGATTTATATTTGAACGATAACACAATAAATACCTTTAAAAGACTTTCTTCTGAGCTGTTGTTGAACCGAACAATGTCAGCAAGGCTTTTTCCTGGCCATTTTGGAAATGCTGCCTTATAATCAGGTAAAAGTGTGATCCCTTCCCAAGTTTGTTCAGTGGGGGTCCCCAGGACCCTAAATATCTTGTACAGTTGGTCAATTTCTGAATCACCAGGAAATATTGCCCTTTTCATCAACTAAAAAAAGCCAATATTGTAAAAACTACTTGAACAATCAAGACTATTCCACTTTATTACCATTTCTGCCATGACACAGCCCAAACTCCAAATATCCACGCCAGTACAATACATTTTTTCTCCCAGTAGTAGTTCTGGGGCTCTGTACCACATAGTCACTACTTCATGAGTGTAAGTCTTTGTTGGGAGTGAAAAAGAACGTGACAAACCAAAATCTGCTAATTTAATATGACCTTCTTTATCTACCAGCAGATTTTGTGGCTTAAGGTCACGGTGTAGTATTCTATGACAATGTAAATAAGCCATAGCATCTAAAAGTTGCTTCATGTAGTTCTGCAAAAAAAGTAACATGATTTTTTTAAATAATGTAATTCAGTTTCACTTAAATACCTTGATTAGTTCCTCTTCTAAGGGATATTTAGAGTTATCTATGTATCTTTTCAAGTCTAACTCCAGATACTCAAAAACCAAGTACAGTTTATCTGTTGTGTACATAACATCAAGTAATTCTACAATGGAAGAATGCCGAACTCCCTTTAAAAGAGTTATTTCCCTCATGGCAGTGGATGGAACTCCTTCTGAACATCCCTTATTGTAAAATCTGCAAAAATAACAACCTTGAAATTTAAATAATCTTCCCTATAAGAAAAATTCCTCTGTTAATGAACTTACAGATTTTCTTCAAACATGATGACTTATAGATGAATAAATGTAAAAGAATAAGCTGAATCATGTGGTGCTACGAATGCAATTCGACGTAGGCGCCTACAGATTCAGCTCCTTCAATTACAGTGTTAGTATGTTAATAATCATCAGATTGAAAAATGATAGTGACTTGATTGATATAAAATATGAACTAAAACTTGGTATATAAGGAAAATTATACGGAATTAGCAGATGTTTGCATAAATATTTAGCCACATTTGAGCAGTTATGTCATAAAAATCACATATACCAAATAAATTTGACTTACTTTTGGAGTTTGATTTTCTTCAAAGCAACGTTCTTGCCCGTTAGTTTGTTTTTGGCTTTATATACGACCCCGTACGTACCCTCGCCGGCTTTCCCCAATTTTAAAAACCGATCCAGTCTATTGTCATTATCCATAATTGGAAACTAGGCTCTAGAAGCATTTCACCCTCACCAACGTTATTTAGCGGGAAAATATCGTGCCAAATAGAAGCCATTTTTATTGTTTATGTGTGACAGCGCAGTCGTCAAAAAATCGATTTGAAGTTGTGCGGCTGCGCCCGATAAATTCCACTATATTTTAGATTGGCGACCATGAATTAATATTGGATTTTTATATAAAATAATGCAGTAATTATAAAAACACGATATAAAACGTAGGATATATACGAATTAGTTTTGAAAAGTCACATATTAATGTAGTCAAGATAATTTAATTTTTTTACTGATTAGGATATAGTTTCTGTCAAATAGTGTATGTCCCTAGATGACGTGATCAACTTCCGTTTCCTGCGCGTCCTTGCTATTGTGCGTTGTGTCCATTTTCATTGCAAGTTGCTTTTTAAGTTCTTTGTGTGCCGGGTTTAAAATAAATGCTACCCGTTAATTCACAGTAGTAATTAGAATCTTCTTTGCGGCTGTTGTAGAATAAACTTTGTTTCATAAGGAGGGCGTTTAAAATAAGGTAAGTGTTGTTTTTCTGTGTGTAATGCCAAGTTTTATGTTGGGTGTTCTATGGACGCCGGCCGCCATAATGCCATACTGATTCAGTTTTGTTGCTTGCAGATCCGACCATGGCGTCGGAACAGTTTTCACTATGCTGGGACAATTTCCATAAGAACATGAGTTCGGGCATGAATTCGTTGCTGGAAAACGAGGATCTTGTGGACGTTACTCTTGCGGTCGAGGGTAAATACCTAAAGGCGCATAAAATGGTACTGTCCGTGTGCAGTCCATACTTTAAAGAACTTTTTAAGTCAAATCCGTGTCAACACCCGATAGTTTTTATGAAAGACGTTAGTTATGTGGCGATTAGCGATTTGTTGCAATTTATGTACCAGGGCGAGGTGCAAGTTAGTCAGGACAATTTAACTACCTTTATCAAGACTGCAGAGGCCTTACAAATTAAGGGCCTTACCGGTGACGGCAATGTAAGTATTGTTTATTTATTTATTAATTATAGTTTTATTTGATTTTGTTGACGAACCTCTTGAAAATGTATGTTAATTGGTGGGAGCGAGTCCATTTTGTGGGAAAGGGAAGGTCGGTAGGAGATGGCGTCGCTTGGGTTCAGGGTCGGACCGGTAAAAATCTACGCAGCATTTTTCTAATCCGATAATTTTTTTTGCTGATTTTGTGATTTTTCGTCATTTGATATTGAGATAAACAAATTTTCATGTTGGATTCTATAAAAATGTTGGCATAAGTCTTCTGTTCGTACTTTTGTTTTGACAGCGTATAAAACTGATGTACAGTAGGTAGTATTTGCAAACTATTTTTTAAGAGTTTATCATAAATCACGGCGAAAATGAAAAAAAATAGATTGGAAATATAACAAATGACAGTTTATTTAAAAATATCAATTATATAAATAATATCTTTGGTAGATAAAAAATATTTGCACACTTTTTTTAATAACAATCATTTTCCTCTGGGACCAAATTTATTTAATATTTTGTGTTCACCCCATTAGGATGAATCACAGCTTCTAAACGTCTGTGCATTGGTTCTAATTCTTTTGTAATATCTGTGGGCAAACTGTTCCCTGTGTCAAAAATTATTTCTTTTGGATGGTTCTTGCTCTTAATTGCGAGTTTACGCATGTTTTTGTTGTAGAATGTGCTGTAAAATATCTATGGGATTCATTTCTGGTGACTGGGGTGGTGTGAGCACCCTTCTAGGTATATTATACAGGAGCTATTCCTTGGTTATGATGTTCAGGGTCTTTTTTTTACACCTTTTTGGACCTTTACCTACCTTTTTTACACCTTTAGGATTTTCTACTTTTGTAAGACATGCACCCCTTAAGCCATAACTTTACCACCACCGTTCTTTTAGTGCACCACCATGCGTATTTAGTATAATTCTCTATTAAGCTCATTAAGCTAAATGTTGGGTGGCTTAAAAACTTCAACTGTCTTCAAAAATTTTCTTCTAAAAATCTGCAAATTCTTTGCAGTGCAAAACAACCTTGTTTGGTATATCATTTGTGTGGTTGATATGGATTGAAACAATTTTACTTTCATGTCGCCATGATTTGTCATAAATTCCTAAGAGTAGAAATGATTCAAATTTTGTCAGAACACTTCTATAGTAGTCTCGAATCTGTTTGCATTTTTTCTATGATATGTAGACCTTTAGAAGCAGTCCCAAGCGTAATATTTACGACTTTTGTTAATGCTTTTAATATTTGAGGTACATTTTTATTCAATAACGCTTTCAATTTGGTGTTTCCTCTTGTCCAGATTATCCAGATCTCTATTGCCAACCCACACTGGTGTCAGGTGGTTGCAGGTTTATTTAAATCAAAGTATAATAAAGTACTTTGGGAAGAACTATATTGAATGCTATTTTATATAGATTTTAATAATTTGTATACACAGTATACACATTATTAACAAAATTATTACATTATACTATATATTATTAAATATTACATTAAATTATGTGTATACACATTCAACCAATGCTAACATAGTTTTTTTTATTTCGTTCTTCGGAATGGCCTCACCGACCATTGTCACAGCTTCCTGGACTTGTGTAATACTGTCATAAAACGTTCCTTTCATGACCAGTTTTGCATTTCCGGAACAGGAAATAGTTTCAGAGATAAATCAATCGTATACGGAGGATGTTTAGACAGTCTTGATTTTTCGCCAATAATTCACGAACAGCCACGGTATTCATTTAGGAATACACTTCCGTTTGATTAATTTTTTTGTTTCAAAATTTCGCGAATCATGTGTTTGGTCGTATTTAATTCCACCGTTATTTTTCGGACATTTCTTTTGCTGACAGTTACGAGTAAAGACTATTACAAACGTGATATTTTTCCATATTTTCCCCATCGTTTTTTCTTTTAAAATTAAGTTTCTTTTTTAGCTATCTTTTGTAAACATATCAATATTGAATGATATTTCTTCTTTGATCTTTTGTATCAAAACTCGTCGCTGCTATGTTAAAACCGGCATTGGCGCGGTAGTTGGTTCTATTCCAGCGTTTGGATGGTTGTTTTTCTTTTTTTCTTACTTCTGTCTATATTTACTTCCTAAAAGTCTGTGATTGTTTCTGGGCAAGAGCGTAAAATCCCACAACAAATTACCTTTCAGTCACGCCAGTTAAAGACTGGGTAAGGCCGGATGCCTTCTGAGAAGTGTTCTACGTTGGTCACTCGCCAGTCGGTAGGCTTCCTGATAGACTTATGGGTAAGCAGATAATCAAGGGTTGATAGCCTGAGGAGGGTGCTGGTCTGGGTTGTCGGTGGCTAATGACCGTGGTTCGGAACCCACGTTAAGCTGTAGGTCCAATCGCTAAATAGCCTTAGCCGTAAATCCTTTCCTTTTCTCAGTAATAATATAGTATTATGATCACAAAACAAGATCAGTTTTGTTTTAAAAAGTCGAGCGCTTTACGTATCGATACAAGCACTTGTTATTCAAGTTGGTATGATTGTTCTTGCCATCTGACAGAAGTGTCATGTCATTTGGCGTGTCGAAAATAAAATGTGGACTTTGGTGATGGAGAAGGAAAACATTACCAAAAACAAGGATCTTGTATTGAGTAATCGCCGATTATGTGTTGGAGTTCTTTCGCAAACATCCGTCCATATCGTTTCTCGTCAATTTTTCGTTAAAAATCAAACCAATACCGTTCAACAAGCATTATATTCATCAGATACGGCACCGTGTGACTTTGCTGTTCCCTCGATTAAAGACATCAGCTTGTGGGCTCGTTTTGTGTCCGTAAAAGCCATCAGGAGAGTCTGTTGACCGCCATGATGTGTTGTAATGAGAGGAGATTATTTTGAAGGAGAAAAAATAAATAATTACTTTGCGTTTTATTTAAAAAGTTACTTGTTTGATCATGATACTAGGAAGTTTTGAAAATTGTGATCTTGTATACATTGTGCCACTAAATATGCTTATTTTTTTTATATATCGGCGATTTGAAGCAGGTATTTTACAGTTCTCGAAGTAAACCAGGGTCTGATGGCACAATGTCAGGGCTATATGGTGGAAGTGATAACATATCTCAACCAATCGCTAATAGTATGACTAGTGTCCATATATGTATGTGTTGGGACATTGTGGTGGTGCACACACACACATACCTCTTCCCAATTGCCGTTTCGGTAAAATCTTTTCTTTCCTGAGATTATGAAAATAAAAGGGAAAACCATCAGGCTCATACAAAAATAATTTTTTTCGCCAGAAAAAGTGATTTTCTTCCACCGCTTCACCGCTGACATGTTCAGCTAAATCCATTCGGGCTAATTTGTTGCAAATGTTTAATGCTGGTTTCCTTTTCAATTTTTTTCTTACAATATTTTCAGTCTTCTTAATCTTTGGACATTCCTAACTCTAGTTAGCTTCCTCAGCAATTGCTCTTGCAGCCTTTCAGAAATTCTATAAATAGTATTATTTTATATTCTCATCAAGGGCAATTAAACTTTTTTCCTTTTCTAATTATTTTAAGTTGTACTTGAAGCAAACATAAAACGAATCATAACACAATTATATTTGATTTTGACACTTTTCGGTTCTGTGAACGTTGAAATAATTTTTGTTCTGTATTGTTTCAGGGATCGACGGATGCCGAACCCGAACAACCACAAGAAAAATCCTTCAACCGACACGTGGAGGAGACGTATAAACCGGCTTCAAGGCCGAAAAAGCCCCTTCCCAACCCCATAGTCACCACCACGGCGACGAAACGTCCTCGGCTGAGCGTCTCCTCGAATGATTCTCAATCGGCAACGTCTGCGCCTGTACCACCACCCGTAACCAAAACCGAACCTGGCACCACTCCGGCATCCGATGGCACCTCGCACCCCGTACAATTCAAAATGGAACCTTACGATCAAAATCAATCGGTCACGATACCTGACGATACCGGCGATGATAACTTTGGCGATGATACTTTGGATGACACTGCTGTTGACGACACTGAGGACTACGCGATGATGGAAGGCGAAGAACCACAAGCCGGAACGAGTACAGATGGCGCTGGCGAAGGACAAGGTAGGTGTGCTTTTATTTCTCACCCTCCAACGTTCACCTGGCAACTTCTGGGAGGTGTAACTGTATGGTAACACATCAAATAAACATTTTTATTGATTCCTGGCAAAAAGTTCTTCAACTAACTCTGTCTCCTGTTTATTTAATACTTTATTTATTTAAACAAGCGGTAAGGTAAGTTGGAAACGTTTCTTCTTTGGTAAATGGTACAACTGAAAGATAAAGTTTAGTCACTGCCATAGATGGACATCAGTTTTGACTTAGTATGTTCACCAACAGATCCTTTTTCATAATTGCAAAGAAGTTTGACGAATAACTCGAACTTTCTGTTCGAATTGTAATAGTGATTTTTTAATTTGATGCAATATTTATCTTTATTCGTCTTCGATACTGATCTGACCACTTGCGGATTGTTGAAACCAGAAAGGAAAATTAACTGTAAATCAAAATTTGTCCGACATTTAATTTTTTTTCAGAAATACTGTTTTTTTCTGAATCAAGTTGTCCTGAAATCGGGGCCTCAAGATTGAATTGTCTCCTGATGTGGTTGATATGATTGGCGCAACGTGCGACGAGAAATTAAAAACAAGTCATTTGTTGTTTGGTGGTAGATTTGTTTGAGATTTTTCTTTTCTTAAGTGGGGAAGTTATTCCCAAACCTCTTGTATATATTTGAAAAAAATTGCAAAAAATCGTGGAAAACTAATAGAGAATATGCGTATGTTCTGTTGATGCTTTTTTTCTTTCCAGTTATTCGAATTATACTACTACAAAGAAATGCTTCTTATATCGTGCCCGAAGAGGTCATATATACTTGATGGCCTCTTGAACCAAAGCCCTGTTCTGCAGAGCTTTCATCTAATGCATTAACCCAGGTTAATAGTAATTTATTTAAACTTAGGAACTTCCTTTTTTTTATGTGGAATTATTTAAAGGTGATATCATTTGTCCAAACCAAAATTATTTTCAATGTGTGCATTTCATCAGCAATATTTTCTTTAAAAAAATCTGCGACTACGATTTTTCTTCATCTTTTTTCCTTTCATGGTATCTGCTCTGATGGAGTTATATTTTCATCTTTTTTTTTCAAATTTTTTAAATTATGTCAGTGACAGATTTTGTAGTGTCTTCAAGTACGTTCTCGATTGATTGTGATGGATTCTTAATTCCCTCTCAATTTAAAGTTCGTCTGGAGGCTTTTTAACAATCGGGAAAGGATGTCCTCCAAAAACGTTGGTGAAGCATTTGAACAAATAATTTTTATTATTATTAATTTTCCATCTATGGTGGTTTTTTTTTATTTAAAGAAATATTTACAGATTATTGTTTTTAAAAGGTGTTTAGATTTTTTCAGAATTAAATTATACATAGGATGATACTTTTTAAGATATGTTACCATGTTAACTTTAGATTTTTGTTAATTTTTTTAAGTAGATTTTTGCAGTTGTAATTTTTTCTTTCTTGCAGTTACATTTCTCAGAAGTCTCTTAACCTTATTTGAATGTTTTTTTGATTGTGTTTAATTACTGGAACTTTGTTCAGCTACGAACTTTGTTTAGCTAGCCTTTAATAGCTACTAGCTATTAACACATATGACTATTTGATAAGTTCAAATAAGGTTAATGATGTAAATTATATTTTTTGCGATTGTACGACAAATGAACATTTTCTTTTTACCATTTTTATTGATTTTATGCACTTGTATATTTTTACAAGTGCATTCAGTTTGAATTTATAATTTTGCTGAATTATTATTTGATAATTCAGGTCTTCTTTATTAATTTATTTCATCATTTACATTTCTGATGGAATATTTATACGAGTTTTGAAATAACTTGTTAGTTATTTCAGTATTTTTTCCACCATTGCATTCTTTCTGAAGGTAACTTTTTGACTGCGTTTACAAAACCGTCTTTAGTTTTGCTGGTGACGTTTTGTTGCCAGCGCTTTATTGGATGGTTTTGTGCTTTTTTCAAAAAGTTTTGCTAGGAAATAATGCTTAGGTTTTAAGTTGTGGTGTTTTAACAGGACTTCAGGTAAAACAGTTTTTTCCATATGTTTCGTTAATTCAACTAGCGATTACTTTGATGCCATTAAAGCTATGGTGAAGGAAATTTGGTTTTTACTTTATAAAACTGATTTTCCTTATGGTTTTCGCGACATCTATTTTTTTAAATAAATATACAGGGATCAATCTTAGGGGTGAATAAAATATTAACAGTACACTTGACTTTTTGTTTATATTGCCCTGGGGCGTTTGGGGGGAGGGGGGAGTTGTCGTAGAATCGCGATGAAAGTAAATAAAAAAAGGTTTGACGCTTGATTATCTTCAGGGCGTGCCAAAGGTGTTTCTAGAAGCGTGGTTGTCGATGGATTTACGTATCACCAAAATTCCTTTAATTCTAATACTTCAGTGAGGTAAGAGTAGGTCCACAGCTTTTTGGTGGTTATAACTTTAATTTTTTGGGTGGGACGGAGCCTTTGAATCAAGTTTTGCTTAAATTGAAACAAGCGAATATTGTGAACTTTTATAAGTTGGGGATGACCATTGTCCAGCTGTGTTGTTTATGTTTTTACTTTTTAATGTAAACAATCACATGTTCATTGGACATTTTCAATTTTGTAACGTAATATTTGTCTGTTTCATCGGGAAGGTACCAGAGGTGGACAAAACTGTTATTTTTCAGTAACAGTTGGAACTGTAACAGTTATTTTAAAATAACTGTTAAAAATAATAGGTTACTGTTATTTTTGTTATTTTAAAATACATTTCAACTTTTTAACTCATTTTACAACTATTTTTACGCGCTATATATCATATAACAATAACTACTAAAATATCAGCTTTAGGTCGTTTCTATAAATTGTTAAACCAAATGCACAATACAAAATACAATCGTACAATATGCGCACACAAATTTAGATAATAGATATAACCATTTGATTTCAGTAATAATTGTGTTTTAAAAGATTCTGATAATCTGTGCAGTGAACACATATTACAAAAATGTAATTTTATTGCGATTTTTTAATATTCCTATTTCCTATATGTTTACTTTTACTTTGACTTTGAATTCATCTAAATAATCCAGTGCATATTACTAACAGTGACTAGCGGAGTTAATAATATAAATTTTATTTTGAAGATTGTTGCTCGTATCTAATGTTTTCTAGTCATTTTATAGTTTAAAGGTTGGCAATGGACTATGCAGGGAGTCCCCTTATTACTCTGCGGGCAGAGTGGATATATTGTTTGGCAATCGCATCGCAACATTGTCCGGCGCTTATTGCATTTGGGTTGCCTATCGATCCGTATTCTTGATTTAGTTCTCTGTTTATGTTTAGTTTGAAATTAGTTCATTTTTCCTCACTAGAATTTTTTATACCTACTACCTATATATAAAGTTTTCGGAGTCGCCTTTTGAATGACGAAAGTATCTTGTTGAATATAATATATTCTTTTGTAGTTGTTACATTTATAATGGAACAGCAATTTAAAGGAAAAAAATCGGTTTTATGGAATTTCTTCACACCGAGAAATAAAACACAGGCATCCTGTAATTTTTGTAAACACACTTTGTCGTATAAATCGTCGATCAGCAATCTCAGGCAACACTTGCAAAGAAAACATCCCGCAGTTAAATGATTTCAAGAAAAGCATGGTCAATCACAGAGCGAGAAGTCTGCTTCTCTTCCATCAAGTTCAACTCCAGCCACATCATATTCGCTTCCGTCAACTACAGCTGAACTATCCGTGACCAGTCAAGCCGAAGCCACCTCACCATCAGCTAGTTCTTCGATAGTTGACGTAAGAGGCAAAGGAAAACTACATCAAACGCTTCTTTATATACCAAAGAAAATAAGCGTTATACAAGAGATATTTATCGATGAAAAATTATTGCATCTTGTTACTCAAGATTTTCAACTATTTTCAATAGTTAGTATTAGCAAGTTAATAATATTAAAAATAATATTGCAAGAAGCTAAATCAGTAACAATTACGACATACTGTTGGACTTCCTGCAACAATGATGGGTTTGTGATCGTAACAAATTTGAAATAAAACCAGTTTTACTCGAGGTTGGTCCCTGCAGTGAGAGCCAAACTAGTATAAATGTTTTAACGATTTGAGAAAAGTAATCATTGACTGGGTAGTAAAAAATTGTTGAATCATTTAGGTTGCATAGCCCATACGTTAAATTTAATTGTTAAGAAGGCGTTGGCCTGGAGGACCTTGTAGCGAAAGTGTCTAACATCGTATCTTATTTTAAACGAACACAAGCAACTTACTCAAACAACCAGTGGCTACAAGGTGGAATTCTGTTTATTATATGTTGGACAGAATACATGTATTAAAAGAGGAGGTAGGTGCATTGTTAGCCGACATGGAAATAGAAAACTTACCTATGTTATCAAACCAAGAATTTCAACTTGTCGAAGAACTTATTCAGATACTTGAACCGACGGAATCACGAACGATATTAATAAACAGCGAAAAACAACTTCCTTTACCTTCAGTTATAGTGATTACTAATGGTTTTTAAAACTTGTATAAAGATTCCTCAAGAAACCGTCAGTTATCTCCATTAGCCCGACACGTTAAAGAAATAATTGCTAGTGGAATTAGAGCGAGTTTTAAAAATATGGAATCCAACTCGACACTTTTACTTAATACTTTTCTTGGTCCCAGATATAAAAATGTAGGATTTTCGTCAGAGATGGAAAAAAACATGGAAAAAAAAACGAAAAACCGTTATGCACTTCATCAACAATTGCATTTCGCGAAACTAAAAGATCACGTGCTATAGAGATGAACTTCAACGTTATTTAGGAGAGTTTTAAAACCTTCTGAAATCCCATTACAATGGTCGAAAATGAATTTTTACAACTTTCCATACCTCGGTGAACTCGGAACTAATTTGGAACTTTATCAACTTCGATTTCCTGTGAACGAAAATTTCCAAAAGTGACCAATTAATTTCTGATTGTAGGAACAGAATTTCTAGTGATAAAGTAAGGAAAATTATGTTCATAAATCAGAACGAGTTGCTATAATTTTATTAAAATGTGTAGTAAATAGTTGTCTTTATTTTTATATTCTTTATTTACTCATTATATGATATTTTATTTTTCGAAGAGTTTTGTTTTTGTATTTTAATTTTAATTTGAAGATTGTTCGAATACAAATAATTTTGAAGTCGACTATTAAAATGTTATTAATGTAAAAATGTGAGTTGTGCAAACATTTGCGTAGTAGCTCGAATCTAATGTTGTCTACGTCATTTTATAGTTTAAAGGTTGGTAATGCACTATGAGGGGGGGGGGGGGGCGACTCACTCAACTTTAATAATAACGCTACCGATGACATTGCTCTCCTGTAACAGCGAACAACGACAAAATTACGACCACGACTGTTATTTTCTATCGGTTATTAAATGAGCTACCTGTTATTTGCCTGTCTACCTGTTATTTGGTTTAGAAGTGCTGACGCGGCAATAGCGGCTACGAAACTCCATATAATATTAACAGTGTACCTGTTATTTCTTTACATCGATAACAGTCGTTAAATGTTAATATGAAGTAACATTTATAAAATAACAGATCGCTAAATAACGATCCACCTCTAGAAGGAATTTAATGAGTCAAAGGGGAGCTCAATTTTAGGAACTTTTGGTATGGGAACTGGAAAGAGATTTAAAACTTAAACACCAAATTGTTTGTATACATTTCTCGATGCGCGTTTTACCAATCATGTTAGCATCATCGGGACGTGATTCTGAAGATTAATTCGATCTCTAGATCGGATCCTCTCCTGATGTTGCTAATATGGTTAGCGAAACGCGCGTCTTGAAATAAAAAAGTTAAGAACACCAAATCACTTTGTTTCATTGGTCGACGCGGATTTCGCTAACTATATTAGCATCATCAGGAGTTGATTCAATCTAGAGATTGAATTAATCTTCATATTGAATCATCTCTTGGTGATGATAACATGCTCTGGGAAACGCGCGCCGAGAAATAAAATGGATTTCCTGTTCTGAATTTTTTGATTTCCCGACGCGCGTTTCGCTCAGCATGTTAGCATCATCAGGAGATGATTAAATCTGAAGATTTCTTCAATCTTTAGTGTGATTTTCTGATGATGCTCACATGGTTAGCGAAAGGCGCGTCGATAAGTTAACAGTAAGCGATTTGATGTTCAGTGGTAAATCTCTTCGAGTTCAAGAGGTAGTTAGGGAAGATTATTCTGGAGAGTTGAGTAGACAGTAAAAAGAATGTTTTTTTTTAATTTTATGTAATTACGAATTTTATCTGAGTAAATTTAGGTCCTACATTTTTTTTACATGTCAAAACTTTTCCATTATTTAAACCGTTGGGGTCTTAGTTCGACTGTTCCTGCTTTAATTGAGTATTGGAATTTGTTGATGTTGAATAAACAAAATCACATGGCTGCGGTATCTTGTTGCACATATTTTTTTGATCGACTAATCTTGAGTTTGAGAAGTGTTGCTTGTTGTCTCCAAATGGTCTTCGTCCATCTTTGATATCGTTATTTCCTCCTGAGCAATGTTTGAGGTGAGGTTCACTCCCGGCTTAGGTATTACATATGCTCAGAATACAAACGTCTGGTGTGCAAGGCTAGAGCTTCCCTACTCGAACGCGGAGACGTTGATGACCTGACGGTGACCATTCCCCATAATCATCCGCCTACCCCGGAGGCCAGCAGGAAGGTGGAATTCGTCAGGTTCGTCAAGATGTTCATAGCGAGGGACGGCGAGCAGACAACATTGAGAGACATCTACAACGTCGCCCTCGAATTGTAAGTAGTACAAGTAGGAGATATAGTACGTTTTATGTATTATAGTGATTAAATGTGCAAAATAAAAACTAGTTTTTGTGTTTTTAATCGAGATTTGGTTTAGAATTGTTCGGAGGGTACGTTCGATTTTTTTTCATAAACTAAATCAACTAAAAATCTTTGTACTTATCGAATTTACTCTCTGGACAAGCTAATACATTGAGCGTGAATTATTTTGGATAGACGAACGTTACAAAGGAGCTTTGTTCTATTTTAAACAATTTTTTTTTATTATAACATCTTCAAATTTATTTATTTATTACTTTTATTCACTCACTGGATCTGTAGTTGTCAACTACAGTACTGTAGTGTCAACACTGCTTACTAAGCACTGGTGAATGTCTCAGGTATTTTTTCGTTAATATTCCGTACATTAAGTTTTAACTTGAAAATCAGCTTAAAAGTAGTTTTATTTGTTCTGAGTCATTCTGGATTTGCCATTAGTTGCTTTCTACGAGCTGGATAATTATTATTTTTTACGAAATAATTTTGCTAACGCTACAATTGCTACATGCAATTTAGGTTGGAAATATTTCTGTTCCTTCTGAGTAACTCTACTATTGTCTTACACATTTTTTGCCTTTTATCAAACTTAATGTTTTCTGATGTCTGCCAATCACAATACAATCCTGGTTTAGCTGCAATCTGTTTATTAGTCCTGAAACGGCCTTGTTACTTCTGAATCATTCTAGACCTTCTGAATCATTTTAATCTCTCCGAGATATTGAGCTAGGTTAGCTTGAGCCATTCTGATCCTTCTTGATCCTTCTGAGCCATTGTACGTTTATTGGGTATTAAATCATTTTGTAAAAATAATCAGCTTTGTTTAGTTTTCTGAAAGCTCTCGATGTAAAGATATTTTCCATGACTTCGATATGATTATGGTCGAAGTTGAAAGCATAACTTTATTCCAGATACCCGGACGCGAAACAGTTTTATCCCTACTTGAAAGTGGCACCGTCCATGCGCCGTTGGAGACTTCAGGCGAAGAAAGGATCATTGAAATTAATTGATCTGTAAGAAGATATCTGTGATATTTATATTAATATAACTATACCAAGAAATGATGAGTTTTATTTCTGAAAACAAATCCCGACCTAAGGTGGGGAGATAAGTCGTGATTTTAATGCTGAGTAATTTTGGTAGATTGTCACGTTATGTTTATAAAAAACGAAGAAGATGCACATGAGAAACCGCTTAAGTTAAGGTATAAGACGCAGAGGCTTACCAGTAAATTGCAGTACATTGTTGGAGGATTTGTTTACCATAATAATGTTGTCACTGGTTCGCCACCCTTACGGTAATTTAGCTGATCAGAAATATTTAACCTCTGATGAAGCACTATTTTAGATTGTATTAATATTTTTAGGATTTTTATTTTCCGTTCCTCTTCAGAATTTAGACCACTATAACTAAATTGATTCTTAAGATAGTTTAAATGTTGAAATATAAAAAAAATCAATTTTTACCACGAATAAATGATTACAAGTACGAGGTTTAAACATAGTTGGGTTAGGAATTTAGTCAAAAAAATTGTTTTCCTTCTGAGTTGATTTTCTATCTTAATTTTAGTTTAAACTGGCTTTTAAGTAATCTTACATGTTAAATTCAATACGTTTCTTACTACTTTTAATACATTTGCTTGTCTTTATTTTTCCTTTTAGTCATTTCAAGCGTTTACTTTATATTGAACTGTGATTACTCTTTATTTTTCTGATCTAATTCCTTCTGAGTAACTATCTTGAAGGACCAAATATTCATTTTACTAATACTGTCTTGTCACATGTGACATGCTTTGAGGTTTACAACGTTCCTGAGTTCCGTTTTTAGATATATACAGGCTGTAAGGGAAGTCAATTTCGTAAATTAATGCATTTTCGTAATTAGTTATTAATTAATATGGTAATTTAATTCTTCTGCTGGAATCCTCGGTGTGAAACACGAAACTATACTCTGAAGAAATTTACTTCTAAACACAAAATCACGTTTTTAAGGTTTTCGGCGTGCGTTTCGCTAACCATGTTAGCATCATCAGAAGATGATTCAATGGTGATCGTGCATTATCTCCTGATGATGCCGACATGGTTAGCGAAACGCTCGTCGATAAACTTAAAGTGATTTGGTGTTTAGTGGTAAATCTTTTCGAGTTTAACTGTGGTATTGTTTTTAGATAAAGTAAATTATAAATTCAGATATACAAATATCGTTAACATCTATTTGATGGTGTTTTTTTTTAAGTAAATTATTGTCTTGATTCCTGATAGATATTTATCTTGCGCGGAGTTTCGTAAGACTGGTTGTCGGGGACGAGCGACTCTCCCCTTAAATAGCGGTTTAGACAAACTGCGGGTGACTCAGAATCATAATCATCCTCCGGACATGTGGGCTTCGGAGAGGCTGGCGTTTCTTACAGCTTTGAAGAACGCCGTTAGGACTATGGAGATGGCCACGCTGAAGAAGGTCTATGAGACGATATCAGAAAAGTAAGTGTATGGATGGAAATAAGTTTTGGATTTATTGGTTGTGAGGTGTGTAAATTAAGTGATAAAACTGGTGGCGTAGCCTTAAAATGGACACATTCAAATTAGGTGGACTTATATGGAAAAAGTTCTGATGCGTCTTCAGGGAGGGTTTGGACTTCCTAAGGTCAAGCCTTTTCAAGTTTTGTTTCAGATTTTCGCCCAGAATAACTAAATATCCTCTTGATGTTCTTTTGATCCTGTGTAAAGTATTTTCGCATAGATTTTCTGCGACCTCGATCCAGTGATCAGAATTTAATCGTGTGTGAGTCGAATTCGACTCTTCCCCCGATCATTCTGATCGTCAGAACGCACAAAATCTCCGGTTCTGTGGACATTTTCATCGTTACTTCCAGTTAAAGGGCTTGCGCTTACGAGGATCATCTTCAGAGGATGCCTTAAACCACCTGAATATAATTATGAACATTCATAAGCCTGTTGAAGTTTTATTAAAGTTTCTGTCGCACTGTGTCCAAGTCTGAAACAACTTGAAGAAGCCGGTTTAAACTTTCACTAAAAACGCAGCAGCTGTTGGCCTGTCGCCGCACTCTAAATGGGAAGCCAACAGTTTTGCCAAACTTAATGCTACGCCGCCAGTTTCATTCCTTTTTGTGCACTCCTTGTACGAGGGTAGCCTGAAAAGTTTCCAACTCTAACATGAATAGGGCCTTATTGGAGAAAAATATCCTGGTAATCCAGTTATGCATGCGTTGATAGATAACCTTGAAAATTTTAGCCACATTTAATGTTCACTTGTTTAACAGTTATTTGACAGTGTTTCTGTAACGATGGAAAATAATCGAATATCGAGCCGTTATTAAATTCTTGCATTTGAAAGGCAATACGTCCGAAAGGCAAGAATTTAATGACGGTTTGATTTTCGAATATTTTGCATCATTACAGAAACAGTGACATAAATATATCTGTTAAACAACTGAGCATCTAACATGGCTGACATTTTTAGCGTTATCTAAAATATTAAGGAGGATTTTTGGAGGAATTAAAGTTCATAACGAATTTAGAAGAATAGACAAAGAAATAAAATGTATAAAAAACCAAACATTGTTCAGGTAGTGAGAGCGCAGCGAGCTAGATGGCTGGGACACATATCGAGGATGTCCGGCGAGAGATGGGGTAAAGGAATTTTGATGGGAGGCGAAGGGGGAAAGAGAAAAAGAGGGCGATCGAGGAAGAAATGGCTAGATGAGATGCTAAATGATTTGAGGAAAGTAGGAGTGAGAGATTGGAAGAATGATTCTTTGGACCGAAAAAGATGGAAGAGTGAAAGAAACTCGAAGCCAACGGCCACTAGGCCTGTAGGGCTGAATATTATTATCTTTTAATGCACGCCCAATTTATTACCAGAATTACCAATTATTACAAGTAACGCCATCTTTATTTGAGGCTGGAAACTTTTCAGGCTATCCTCGTAAAAATTAATCAATAAATCATCAACATGTTTATATTCAAGAATTCTTTCAAGTTTGATTTTTATTACACTGATAGCACAGAGTTTGTAGTTACATTTCGTGGAATTTTAAACCAAAGACTTGGATACTCTTATTCGAAACATTTAGACAGGATTTGTTCTGAAGTTTACAAAACAAATGACCATTTATTAACGGTTACAATGATTGTTAAAATACTTAAAGCTGTTGATGGGGAGGTTGTCGGGAAACCCTGTGGTTGATGCAACTGTGTTAGGGATTTGTGGGGATATAATTCGCTGGGATTTTTTTCCTGTTAATACACTGATAAACACAGTATTTGTGACGTAGCAATTTTTGGGAATTTACAATGAAATTTGATACACTAAAGGCAAATTTGTAACCACATTTTTTTATCGCCCATAAATTTTCTATTTTTTCTCAAATCACGGCGTGTATCTGCGGTAAACATTGACAATCACCATTAGCTCAGATTTATTCATTCCTGTTTACTAAATCTACAAAATATACTTCAAATACAGCCTCATTAATGGAACTATAGCTATAGGATCGAAGTTTAAACATACAGTGTAGCAGATTTACTATCCGTCGAACATATTGATGAACTTTCTGTTCCAAAATCACGAAAACCTTGGACTGTGAATGAAGAAGAACCTGAATCCACATCATGTGATCTCGTGTAGTCCGTTACAAGATATTTCGTTGCTCTTCAGTCAAATGTTAATTGCCCCAATAAATCTCAATAAAAATATTTCTAGTTTCTTAAAAGGCACCAGAGATGGAGTGTTTTAAGTTCTGAATAATTTTGGAAAAAATAAAATATTGTTAAATTATTATTGTTATTATTATGAGACTAAAACATTGTTTATTGTTTTGTGTATTTTGAATTTATGAGTACAATAAAAATAAATAAGTTTATGTTTGAATACAATAAAAATTATAACTTAAATTTAATTATACATTTAATTTGGTTTCGCTCTCACTGCCACTTTGACCTACATTAATAATAGGAACCTTTTATTTTAATAACATGGCTAATGGAATTTAACCAACTTGCCTTGGGAATATTATCTACAACCTGGAGAAAACAACTCCAACCTGGTTGGATGTTTTCTGCTCTAACATTGGATTTTACCTGACGCCACATATGCTCAATTGGATTAAAAATACAGTAATACGGGGGAAGACATAAAACCGTATGTCCCATATCGGCAGTAATGGTATTACATATTCCTTTTTAATATTAAATGTCTAACATCTGTGGATCACATATATTATATGTATTTTCGAAGTATATGTCGTTTTTTAATTTCATTCATCAGTTTTCGTTAATAAAGACATTTCTGCTGCGGTTGCATTTACATTAAGCTCCCTATTAAATAAAGAAACATACACATTTTTAACAATTTGCTTAGCATCGGGCGATAAACGTTTTAAAGTTAGTACTACCGGAGGCACAATGATCACTATCTTGCCACATTTTCTGCACGTTTGGAATAACAAAAACTACGATCGAAATTATAGAACTGCCTTGTTTAAGAAAATAATGCAAACTAAACTAAAATATTTTGAATCTACTAAACCAGATATAAAAGTAATTTTATCTTTTTACATGTTATTTTATTAGGCCCGGCCCTGTTTACGTTTTTTGCGACTTTGCCAGGTTTCGTTACGGCAGGGGTTGTTAAGAATTTATTTCAACCAATCGGCAACAATATATCTTGAAACGCACTATACATAGTTGGGCAAAAATGATCTACCCATCCTTTTGCTGGCGTCTAGTGTGTATCGCGCCATGTTTCATCAAGGTAGATAATGGGACGATTTTCTAACCTGCTTTTTTTTTATAGAGTTTAAGTAGTCTAATGCCTTGTTTAAGAAAATAATGCAAACTAAATTAAAATATTTCGAAACTACCTAAATCAGGTACAAAATTAATTTTCTCTTTTTTCCTGTTATTTTATTAGACCCGGTCGTCTTTACGTTTCTTGCAACTTTTTCAGGTTTCGTTGTGACAGGTGTTAAAAGAGTTTATTGCTGCTAATCAGTCAACGATATATCTTGAAACGTACTATACGTAATTTGCACAGGAAATTGAGAGTTCGTTATTTGATGTTCCAGTACGTTCGATAGAGCGGCATCTGATGTTGCACCTTGAATTTAATGATTTAGTTCGAGACCCAACTTCTAACACCCAGATCTAAGTTGACCTGAACATTAAAGGTATTTCCGTAATGGAAAGCTGATATCAATGTAGAGCCCTAGTTTACCTGCTGATCATTGCTGGACATTAATAAGGGAATCACCAGAAACAAAATACCATTGTGATACATTAATAGTAATATTCTAAGATGAGATTATGATTAATACATTATGTCAAAAAAGTACCGGGAATTGATCATTTGAAAAGTTTAGAGTGATTGTCAAATTTTTTTTATAGCTAAGTTGGCACAGCTGGCAAATTTAAGTTTGACAGAGATAACCGTTGATCTTTCTGCGTTGGTACTCTACTAGTACCGAAAAACCTGAATTTTCTTCAGAAATTCAATCGCGTAAAGGTCGCTGAAGATATGCTAGAATTCGGACCCCACATTCATAAAACGCATTGTAACTGGTGATGAGACTCGGTATACTCGGAGCAAATTCGTTGAAAAAGACCAGCTTTATGGACAGAAAACTCTTGGATTTTGTATCACGAAAACGCACCATCTCACAAGGCTATCATTGTAACGAATTTCTGGCCAAAAACTCACAAAGACCACCGGATTCACCTGATATGACTCTGGCCGACTTCCTTCTCTTTCTAAAACTCAAGTTACCACTTCAAGGTATCCATTTTCAGTCGATAGAAGTTATAAAAGAGAATTCGCGGCGAGAACTGAAATCGATATCGAAAAATGCGCGTAAAAAATGTTTGGACAATTGGATTATTCGTTGGCATAAGTGAATTATTTCGAAAGGGGTCTACTTTGAAGGCGATACAATAAATTTGGATAAATTTTTTTTGTTTTATTGACAAATTCTCGGGACTTTTTTGACATAATGTAGTAAGTCTGTTGCTATAATCTGATGCAATCCAGCAATACTTTATAGCTAAACAATTATGGGCGATAGAAACAAATCTGGCGTTTTTAGGTCACAAAATATTTAATAGATTTCGCTTGGTTCACTTAGACCAGTTAAATTTTATTATTGTTCCAACGGCAACTTTTACTCTACAGCTACAAGTTCCCTTGAAATTATTAAATATACGAAACGTCTGTGGAAAATCAATACGCGCCGCGTTACAGATTCTGCGCGAGCCTGTTAATTTTAGTTCGTATATTCCAGTTTTTTTTTCGTTTTAGGTCAGAATCGAGAATTCTGTTATTAAAAAGACTTTTTTTATGTTGTTTCTTTTATGGCTTATTATATTTTTCGTTGTTTTATATGTATTTTCAGTTTCCCCGTTAGTGCCATGGAAATATCATTTTCTTCCATAAAATCGACACTACACAGATGGAGGAAAAATCCGAAATTGTAGTTTATAAGTTGGTTTAAATAAATGCCTTAAACTAGGTTTTTGATGTGTTATTTTATTTATATTAACTTTGCACAGTCAGGAAAAAATTAAGCCTTTCAATAAAGAGTTTCCTTTTTTAATTTTGGTTTGAACGATGTTAAATCTAACTTTTGAATAGGTCATCGTCCCGTTGAAACCACATGTTTTTCGAATCAAAATCTTCCAATTCTGGCTAAAATAGGTCATGTATCATTTACCTACTCATCTTCATTGTCTATTACGATGGTTTCTTTATCATTTTCGAATAAGTGTGGTCCCTTGAAGTCTCGAGCCTACAAAGCGTAGCAAAGTATCGCGTCTCGTCTTTGTTCTCCTCGCAAAGTTTTGCTTATTAACATATCTATTGACGAGAAAAGTGTTTCATCATCGAAGGTGACTTTCCTGGAACATGTCAGTTGTCAGTTTTTTCGCGACCTAGATATTACACAGGCGCAGGCGAAGATCTTTATGCAACATTCGGAAGAAGGAGGTGTTTAAGCTTTGGCTGCACTTTTACGTACAGCAGCAGCAGCAGCAATGTTTTTGCGTGAACGTACTGAACGAAAATGTCAACGACGATCCAAAATACTATTATGCTCTTCCATTTTTGTTGAATGTAACAAGCTCATGCTCGTTAGGGCTATTTTTAAAGTGGAAGTTACACTTGATGAAAACTGGATGTGTAAGGATCATGGTGTAAGTATGCAGCTGCTCCTTCAACCAACGTTATAGTTTACCTTTGAAGAAGGTTTTGCTATGAATTTGGTGGGACCGGAAGGGAATTAAGGCCGCCGGAGGCGGCTTGAATTAGCTATCAAAAAAGGTATTGCGTTCCATCGAGACAATGTTAGACCACACGAGTCTTTGAACACGATGCAAACTTTCACAATTTGACTGAATGTTCTGGTCCATCCACTGTACGCTCCCGAGCTTGCACCTTCAATACACCTTAGATGGAAAAAACAGTACTTGATTTACTTTCCAAGATTAAATCATCTTCTGATGATGCTAACATGGTTAATGAAACGCTCGTCGAGAAGTTTTATTTGATGTTTAGTGGTAAATCTCTTTGAGTATTTTAAGTGTAATTTTTAGTAAATTTTAGTAATTTTAGTTTTCTTCAATTTCCCTTAAACATTTGCACGAACTTTTGCATCGACTCGATTTTCGATTTTCTTCATTGGGCTTTTTATGTGGACCATGCGTAAGGTAGGTTACTAAAAATATGTAAAGTTCAACGAATTGTTTATGCTTTTTTACTGTACTATATTTTTATAAATTACATATATTCAATTTCTAAATTTTAAGATGAAAAAAATTAATGCAATGGTGAAATATGTTCGATCACCTCTAAAAAATCTCTTCCTTGGTCGCGTCTTGTATGTTTTATATTTTTCAGTGCAACATACGAGGTATGTACATATAATAACGAGACCTTTATTATATTATCTCCTTTAAAGTAGTTGTCTTGGGAAATTCCGTACCGCTGGAGACGGTCTGTCCTTCTCTCATGGCAGTGTTGCAACTCTGGTACACTGGAGTAGCCTTCAGCAAGTCGGTTCCTTTTTCAATGTTCTCCACTCTCCCAAAATCATGCCCTTTGCTGTGAATTTTCAATCTTAGAAAAAGGAAAAAGTTACAAGGATTCAAGTCTAATAAATAAGGAGACTGTAGAGGCACCGCGATGTTTGTATTTGCCAATGTATTCTCACACGAGTGATCCTTTTCCGAAGTTTTTCAAGAACTTCTCGATAAAATGTTTGCTTACCGTTTAATCTTGATATTTTAAAATCGTTTTTTTCGTTTCGTTTCATTCGTTTTAAAATCGTTTCTCGCTATTTTCAAAATTTGGTCACTATTGTCATTATTTCAAAGCTCAGAGCTCTTCAACGCAAAATTCTGGGTTCGAGATGGACTTAAAATGTACGACGTTCGGCCAGATTTCGTCCCCATGACAAGGAAGCTTCTGTCAGCTGGCAGCAGCTCGTATCGGAAGTATGAAGAGTACACGCAAGAGCAGCGCGATGAAGCGCTAGGAAACAGACCGAGGATGGAGAAAAACGCCGTCAAAGGGAGGCGAATGAGCAGCAACAACGAGCTGACAGAGAAATAATCTCGAAAAGAAACTCAAAGAGAACAGAGGAATTCTGCCGACTAACCATTGGAAGACGCAACCAAAATAGCTTGAAAATGTATTGAAGAAGAACGATATGACAGCGGCGAAGGTGGGGCAAGGAATGCTAGCAGGGACAAAGGCTATGAGAGAAAGAGTTGAGAAGTACTACAAGGCAAGCGCCACTCCCCTGAAGAAAGTAAAGAAAAAATTATCAACTTTACTTCAGAATTTATTTCAAAACCACTTTGTATTTGTTTCACTATATATTCAAAATATTTTTTTGATAATGTTTCGTACTCACGACCATTCTCAAAGAGAGTTATATATAAACTATATATATTATGTTTATGTTATATATGAACTTCATTTACTTTCCCATATCTTACAAATTTCTTATGAAAATACTGCAAATGAGCTCCGAAAGGGTGAAAAAAAAAAATAGGAATAGGTTTCACAAAAGTTCCTGAATTGTTTGTTAACATATTACTAGACGAAAAAGTCACTGTTATGTCACTATTTCTGGGAAAAATAAGTCACTATTCTGCTGTTTTTGACCCTCTGAACGTTGGTAACCCTGTTTTGCCTTGCTTTTCGGGTCGTAATATGTCACTCATTTTCAATACGCCTCCGATGTTGACCTGCTTTCCCTTCAAAGGGGAAGCCAACAGTGTTGCCATATCGAACGCTACGCCATCGATCTCGTTACTTTCAAATTATTGATTGATTTGGCCGTTACTTTGTGATAATTCATTTTTTAAAAATCACTTTTATTTTTAAACAAAATTTGTGTGACTATAGTTTCGTAAACGATTTTACATTCTCTTTATTTTACGATTTTACATTCAGAGAATGTAAAATCGTCTTCGAAACTATAGTCGCACAAATTTTGTTTAAAAATAAAAGGTATAGATAACAAAGTAAAACATTGTTTTGTTCCTCGTTACTTTCGTTACACACACCTTATATAGCAGTCTATTAATAAGAGTTTGTAGATATTATTTTTATCAATTCAAGTATTCATGCACGAGTGTGTGATACTTTTGGCTGCAGGTGTATAAATTGGTAAAAATAGTTGGACATTCTAACTGGATTGTTTACTTATCGCCTATACTGCATTTTTTTTGTGATACAATATCTTGAATGAAAATAGAAAAACCGCGTAAGATAATATTGGCTTTTAAATATCTTAATAAAATACTACTGAATAAATGCAAATGTCTTTTTCAAGCTTCATATTGGCCTGGTGTGGTAACAGTTGTTTTGTGAATCCTTCGAGAATTTAGAAAGTACCGAGTATTTTAATTCATTCTAAAAATGACTGGAAGAATTAGAGCTTCAAGGGTGTTATGCACAATGAGTTTGCCTTGATCATTCACCCTGATCGCCTGACCTGGCGCCGTGTGACAATTTCTTGATTCTTGAAATTCAGTATTTCAATAAAACAATTCAATTCTTCTATTGATACATTTGACGTGAGACACTAAACTCAAAGTCAATCTAACTGAAAAATCTTTTTGAGTTTGGTATTTCACTGAAGGTTCGTTGAACTCGTTTCTTGTTTTACCTTTTGTAAATATTGAAATGCCGGAAAATTCGACCTGGAAACTTTTGGCTAGTGCTAAAAATCGCACGTGTTACCACATCTATCTACAGTACCCACCGTGCATCATCCCATTTTGATGATTTTTAACTGAATAAAGTTATGCAATTGCTTAAAAAATCTTTTATTTGCATTTCCTGTTTTCTTTATCGTGTCCAAAATCTAAGTTATTAACTCCGAAAAAAAAACGTGTGTAAAATATGTTTTAAATTTTAGTATTTCGGCGAAAATCAAATCCTTACGCATACGAAAGACCAAGCATACCTTTAAAAAGATTAGGAGTTATAGATTTGGGTGATGGACACTTGTATAGAAACTGTAAAAAGCTGTCTGATAAGATGTAAGTGGCTGTGGGACCGAACAAGAATTGGATATGAAGCAGACACCCAGGAAGTAGTAGAGGAAACATTCATATCCACTTCTTGTGCGAGTTTTTGCGTTTATTTTTCTTTACAGCGGTCTAAAACCCAATATTTGAAGGTATCTAAAGTGCGCAATGTTCAAAGAAGTTAACTGTAAAGCTTCCTATGTAGCTAATTTGGACGGCGAAGGACTTCCCAGTGAATACAGGTGTGTTGTCAAGCACAACCACCCTTCTAACGAGTTTACTTTGCAATCAGCGAGGTTTTTAAAAGAACTACAAGAAGCGGTCAAAACTTTACCGGGTTCCACCAAAAATATCTTCGATTGCGTCATTAGTTCGTAAGTATTGGACCAACAGAGTGACCCAAATTGAACACCAGATTAAAATTGGAAATATCGATTTGTCCGTAAAGTTCGCAGCGATTTTTTTTTAAAACAAAGAGAAACTTTAATAATTTATGTAAATATATATTTAGTATATATATATATTACATAATTACCATTATTATTTACATCTCTCTGCCGACTCCTTAATTCCCTTTTACAAAAAAATATCGTATGTAACTGAGATAACCGATACTTAATAGAAATTCATTTTAAATTAGAGATTAGTAGAGAAGAATTACATGTATATTAAAGTATCAGGGCTACCAACCACAAAACAAAACAGTGGTGCGGAATATATAACCGGCATTCAATATGGGTCATTCTTTATTAAGCTTCTGTACTATCGAGGAGAGATCTAGGTTAGAGCTGATTTAGACAAAGGATTGTTTGTAAAAAGTAAGGTACCTTGTTTTCTTTAGACCGTCTTTGTTCATTTAGAAAGAACCTCCCCCCATTCCTCCTCATCCTCCCCCACTTCATCTTGATCTCCATCATCTTATTCTGTGACAGTTGACTGTTTCCTTGGCTGAGAAACAAAAGATGGCTTTGTCAAAAAAATATTGCTTTTGGAAGTTGTCTTCTCATTTGGGCAAACATATTTTGCAAAAGTTCTAGGATTTCTATTAAGTTAGAGTCAGACGAGGAGTAATGCTTGGCGCAACCCAATGATCAAGATCGCTTAATTTGGGCGTTCATACGGGGTGGCGCCACCCAACAGGCTGAGCACGTAAATAAGGAAAGTAAGCAGAACGCTTGGGAAGAAATGACCAATGTATTCACTGAAATAGGCGATGAGTCATCTGGTGTAATTATTACTCGCATGGTGGTATCACGATGGGTTAGAGTTTCTTTCAGAAGGTCGAGTAGTTGATCGTATGATGGGCAGGACATCCGAAGGAAATTGAAAGAATTATCAGTCAATCAATTGATCAATAATTTGATCAATTATTGATTAGATGGATTGGATTTAAGGATCAATTGATTATCAATCAATTGATCCTTATGAGAAATCACAGATTTTTCACAAAATCACGATCACAGACACACACAACGGAAAGAAAGAAAAATCGAACATTTTGATTACTCACAAATCGAGCTTCAGAGCGTGTGATAAGCCGTCAAAGTGGTTAGGACGCGCGCAAAATTTAAAGACAGCGAATGGGGTGAACGGAGTGAAACATAGTTACTGTAACCATACTTCCATCTCTTTTGCTTTTATGCGGCGTTGCCAAATATAAATACTATGGAAGTCAAATAACACAGAGCACACATTTGACAATTGTGGTATCGACAGTACTACCTAAAGTTGTCCATGCTGGTGATTCTTGTTTATTTCCATCCTGGTCGTCATTTTCTCCTGAAGAAGATTAACGAGATATACTGA
Source organism: Cosmopolites sordidus (assembly GCA_031761425.1). Classification (NCBI taxonomy): domain Eukaryota; kingdom Metazoa; phylum Arthropoda; class Insecta; order Coleoptera; family Curculionidae; genus Cosmopolites; species Cosmopolites sordidus. The sequence goes on along the minus strand of JARFXV010000577.1, from coordinate 77,120 downwards.
TTGCTCGTTGGTGAACCCTTTGCTGTTCTTCTATGTAATCATTTGGATCTTCTATGGTCTTTTCCACTTTCCACATTAGTATTCTAAATTTTCAAAGTGGTTCTCGTGTATTTTCAGTTTTAAATGGGGATTTTTTCTTTTTTTGAGGTATCCCGAAGTAAAAGAAGTCTACACGTACAACAATGTAGTCGGTAGAATGCACCATTGGTTGAAGAAATATAACGTACATGGCAGATACCGAATTCGTTCATCGAAATCGAACCAAACCGAACTGGAAGATGCGTGATGTAAAGAAAAATTGTTTAATAAAATTTTTGATCTCATTGATTGTGTATTTTTTGAGGAATCCCTTTTCGGTAAAAAAAATGTTTACACAACTTATTTTTAGGGATTTATCATAAATCAGGGCGAAATTTAAAAAAATGGATATCAATTTATTTAAAAATATTAATGAAATAAATATTTTTTACAGTAACGTTTGAAACCGCAAAAAAAAAATTTCACACCGGCCAAGTATTACTAGAAGTTTTTATAAAAAATAATCTTCATTCGTTTCTTAAAAAATAATGTTCCTAATTTATTTAATATTTTGTGCTCATCTTATTAGCACGAATGCCAATTTCCAAACGTCTAGGCATTTATCCCACTATTTTGTAATATCTGTGGGTAAAACTGTTCCATGCGTCAAAAATTACTTCTTTTAGATGCTATTTGCTCTTAAATGTGACTTCACTGATTTTTCTGGTTTATAATGTGCCATAAATTTTCTATGGGATTAAGGTCCGGTGACTGGGGTGGTGTCAGCAACCTTGGTGCATTACAGAGGAACGTCTCCTTGGTTATGTTGGCTGTATGTTTTGGGTTATGGTTATCCTGTTGGAAACTAAAAAGTCCCACTCCTAATTTTACAGTACTGTCTTGCAACAAAATAGCATTGCTTGGCATATTGTCTGTGTGATTGATACTGACGTACCTTTTTGTTATATTTACAATCAGTCACACCAGTTAAAGGCTGGGTAAGGCCGGATGCCTTCTGAGAAGTGTTCTACGTTGGTCACTCGCCAGTCGGTAGGTTTCCTGATAGACTTATGGGTAGGCACATAACCAAGGGATTATAGCCCGAGGGGGTGCTGGCCTGGGTTTGTCGGAAGCTGATGACCGTGGTTCGGAACCCACGTTAAGCTGTAGGTTCAGTCGCTAAATAGCCAAGTTGCTGATGCGCCTCTAACCCTAACACTTTACTTTATATTTACAAATTAAAAAAAAAATGGTTATTTAATGTGAAAAATCCCTAAAAATCATCTTTTTGCCTATTGTATGTACGTTTCAATTTTTACAATATGAAAATTATAGTAAAATATTTTAGTTTCGTATTTGAAGAAGAGTCTGTACCGAAACAATTGTTATACGTGTTTTTTAATATTGTAGAAATTGAGGCATAAGATTTTTGGAACATCAAATTCGATAAGATTTACCACTTAACACCAAATCATATTTAACTTTTCGATATGCGTTTCGCTAACCATGTTAAGCATCATCAGGGGAACCGACAACCCTGATGCTATTATGGTTGTCGAAACGCGCGTGGAGAAGCAGGGGTTTAGTTCTTTTATTTAAAACTTGCATTTTTCCATCCAGTATCGATAATTATTCAGGTACTATATGTATTTAATATTGTAGCATATAGATCACGGGGATGCCGATATTACCAAGGATATACGTACAGCATCAACAATAAATATGGATCGGGCAAAATGTAAGACTGTTATTGTGACGTGGAGTTGAAAATGGCCCAATTTTTTTTGGAATTTTTAGTTTTTTGAGATGCTCCAGTTATAGAAAGGCAGGATGTAGGGGCAAGGGATATATCCTGTCTGATAAAGGTTTGAAATCTTTTGTTTTGGTTCAAGAGCACACTCATCCGCCTAATTACACCATGGAGAGGCGCAAAGAAATAGTGGATACTTTAAAACACTATGCCGCCACCGTTCCTGTCAGACCTATGGATGTTTACAACAGTGTGCTTTCCCTGTAAATATATTTTTTGATTAGTTTGATTTGATCCATGAAAATGTGCGGTTCCTGTAGGTTTAAATGGTAGATACTTTCTTTGGGTTTCGTTTATGCAGGGGCATTAAAACAATTTTATCACCGTATTGAGGTGAGGCATGCGGGTAAATTAGCCCAAAATCTGGTCAAAGTTTCTATTTCTCCAGTTATCTATGTGACAGGCATTTTATAATGCAGCTAATATACCCCAGTGATAGTAAATACATTCTGCCTAAATATTGTGCTCAAAATATTCTATAGTTTTCTTTTTTGTTGTAAGATGGCAGCACTGTGCCTAGTTACGATATCCAATGTGAACGCGGCAGATTAACTAGTTTGTTTACTTCAACTGGTTTTGTTAGTCGACGTCAAGTGTGCGCTGCGATTTAACTATGAATAAAAAATGTTGAACAAAGAGTTTGTCTTAAATTTTGTCTGCCTGTATGTTGCAGAAGATCTACGATGAATCAATCATATCAAAAACACAGGCATATATGAATGATATAAAGTGTTCAAAGAATGCCGAGAAGTGGTAGTTGATTTGCTTCATTCTAGGCGATCTTCAACTTCTACGAACGACGGAAATCATCGTATGTGCCTCGGAGAGTTGGGTCAAGAGGTAAAGATATATTTTAACTTGGCAACAGCGGAAATTCAGCGTCAGATTCGTGAGGTTTACGATGATAATGCTATGAGTAACAGGACGGGCGAGTTAATGTGCATGATGAGCCACGCTCTGGCCGACCTTCTCTGATTTTGACAACAAAATTCGAGAGAACCGACGATTCGCGATTTCAAACTTATCAAATGAATTTCTGCAGGTTTGAAGGTCAGTTTTGTACACGGAGAAAATGACTTATCTAAAATTGTTCTCGGTGGACTCCAAGACTGCTTTCCTACGATCACGAAACAAAGATTGGGCTGTGTGCTTTATCGTTTTTGACTCGATGCAGATGAGATTTGGGTGACAGACAATTTCAGCACGAAAGATCATGGCAACTGTCTTTTAACGCAGGAAAAGTATTTCGTATCGAGAAGTACTACAATCAGTTCTGTTGCGTATTGTGTTACCTTTAAAAAACTCCAGCGTGCCATACAAAATAGCCGTTAATTTGTCTATTATTTTTGCAGTAAGTTTATCTTTCCCAGATAGATTTTATCTCATTATTTTGTTGCTGGAGTTGTCGATTCTACTGTAGTTTAAATCTCTAGATTACGCAATCGGGTACCCATTCGCTTTTGAACATGTTCGATACATTATTTTTTGTTTATCGGAAAATCATCACCATAAGGTTTAAATTTCACGACTCCAGAGTATATTTTTGAATCACCGTAACTGACATAGTTGCGATATTTGACTTGATTATTATTTGAACGCTGAAACACCAATTTAATGGCATCGACTTTCATGTTTCCAGATAGACTAATACGATTAGCATAACCTGCCACGAGTACCGTTTTACTCTTGATACTCTGCAGAATCTAGTTTATTTTCCTAAGTTTTGCAATCGTGACAATAGGAACTTTTTACATAAGTATCTAGGACTTTTCCGGTATAATAACCGACAAAGGGAGACACGCCATATAAAGAAGCGAATCAGTACGAGCGAATGGTACGAGCAAGGGTTCGGATTGACTGTCGAAAAGAGCGCGAAAGAATGGTAAGATCAAAGAAGAGCAAGGTGGATTCTGGAAAACTGCTGGACAGAGGAAGCGATTTTGAGATTGCTTTGTCAAACCGGTTTGCTGCGTTACAAGATCCAGAGGCGGTGGAAATATCAGTTCAATATGAAGAAATCGCCAACAATGTACTTCAAACGGCTGCTTCACTAGCACCAGAAGAAAAATGTCTCAAACAAACAAAAATCTCCAGTGAGACCATTGATTTAATGAAGAAACGGCGAGCAATGAGAAATGCAGGTAGTCCTTTTGGCAGGGTCGAGTACACTGAGCTCTGCAAAACTATAAGAAAACGTATCAGAGAGGACACGCGCCGATTCAATATGCAGCTAGTACAAAAAACCCTGGAAGAAACCAAAGGAATTAACAAAGCTAAACAGAAGCTGAGAAACAAAAGAACGCAAATATATGCTTTAAAGCGTGAGGATGGCACAGTGTGCAGGGCGCGTACCCAAATGTTAGAGATTGTCAGAAGGTTTTATTCCCAGTTATATGAAGATCAGAGCCAGTCAGGGACAGCAATACCCACGGAAGAACAATATATAATGCCAGATATCCTAGTGGAGGAAGTAACAAATGCTATAGAATTGATGAAGAACGGCAAGGCTCCAGGAAAGGATAGTGTTAACGGTCGAAATGCTAAAAGCTGGTGGTCGGACGTTACATAAAACACTGGCAAAATTATACTCAAAATGCCTCAAAGAACAAAAAGTACCTGACTTATGGAAAAATGCAGAAGTGATCCTTTTACATAAAAAAGGAGCACAGGAAGATTTAAAGAACTACCGTCCAATAAGCCTCCTATCAGTGATGTACAAAGTTTTCACTGAGATAATTTCTAAAAGAATATTAAAAAAACTGAATGACGCACAACCAAGAGAACAAGCAAGATTCAGAAGTGGATTCAGTACAATGGATCACATCCAGGTTGTACAGCAGGTCATAGAAAGGCACAACGAATACACCATGCCACTGTGCTTGGCTTTTATCGACTACGAAAAAGCATTTGATTCCATCTCAAAGCATGTGATAATGGATGCACTGCTTAGCCAAGGTGTAGAGAGAGCCTGTGTAAACCTATTAGAATCAATATATGATGCCACAATTCACCTTGATGATCTTGAAGTGGGAATTAATATAGAACGAGGTGTACGGCAGGGTGACGCAATATCGCCTTTTCTTTTCTCGGCTGGCCTTGAAGAAGTATTCCGTAAACGGGATTGGGATCAGGATGGTGTAAAGATCAATGGTGCAAACTTAAACCATCTTAGATTTGCAGATTATATTATTCTCATTTCACAAGACCCAGAGGAGCTGCAAAGACGCATATAAGAACTGCAAAGGGCTGGCGAACCATTTGACTTGAAAATAAACCTGAAAAAGAGTCAGGTTATGTTCAATAACTTCGCTCAGGACAGAAGAATTTCAGTTTTAGGAAGGGATTTAGAGATTGTGGACAGCGTTGTATATCTTGGGCAGAGGTTTTCAATGGAGGGGAATACCGCACGGGAGGTGGGACGGCGTGTTAAATGTGGCTGGCAGGCATTTGGTAGGCTCAACATAGTGTTTAAGAGCAGACTCCCACTTTGCCAGAAAAGAAAAGTATTCGATCAGTGTGTTCTACCCGTTATGACATACGGAAGTGAAACCTGGACACTCACATGGCAATCAATTCAAAAACTTCGGGTGGCACAGAGGGGAATGGAAAGATGTATGCTTGGCATTACAAGACGAGACAGAAAGTCCTGCGCATGGATCAGGGAACAAACAAAAGTCTGACATCATTGGAAGAGTAAAACAATTGAAATGGAGATGGGCAGGCCATATAGCGAGGCGATTGGACGACAGATGGACCAAGGCAATCCTGGGGTGGATACCGCTTGATCGCAAACGTCCGCGAAGAAAACCGAAAGCACGATGGATTGATGACATCGTTAAGTATATTGGACCCGAGTGGCAGAGGAAAGCCCAGGACCGTGAAGGTTGGAAGCATGCATGAGAGGCCTTCATTCTGCAGTGGATCGATACGGGCTGATGATGATGATGATGATGATGATGATGATTGAAATTTTAACACAATAATCTTGAAATGTACATTCATCTGACACATTTTAAAAAAGCCGAAAAAAAAATAAAAACCTTTTTTAATAAAAATATTTTTAAATAAATTAGCTATTATCTAAAAATTTCCACTATATTTAAAATTATATGTATGATAATTGTTTCGACACACAGTGCCTTTTTCAAATACAAACTATAGTCTGGTATATCTTGTATACTCTGATATAGTTTGTATTTGAAAAAGGCACTGTGTGTTGAAACAATTGTCATACATACAATTTTAAATATAGTGGAAATTTTTAGATATTAATCTTTACATATTTATTTAAAATGAATTTCCGTCAAGTATCGGCTACCTAACATTTTTTTTTATGGAATCGTCAGTGGTACCCCCACTTTGCTTAAATAAAAACAAAGTACGAAATAACACAATATTTTTGTAGTTCGCTGATATACTTTAACATCAAAACACGCGTGGAGTAGATATGACTTTCGCTTTGCGGTACAATGTCATCTAGTTTTTTTTTTGCATCGACCGAATACAAGATATGAATTTGGAATGAGATCACATCGCCCTTTTATATTTTCATGATTTTTAAAATTAATTTTATGTAGTTTAAGAAATGCCGTAGGTGTTGTTGCTCGATTTGATGATAAACATAAGAAAACGGAGTCTGTTTTGACCTTGGTGGAGATGAGGTTCTGAACGTTTGTCTGCCTTCTCAGTTTAATTCTTCGTATCTGTTGGTTGTACTGGGCCATTAATACCTTTTCTTCCGTACAGTGCTAATATTAATTTTATATGAATTAGGTGAATGTGTAATATATATATTTTGAATAGTAGTTGACGTTTTCTTTTTCAACTTGGCTTTTGGACTAGGTCTAATAATATTAGTTTAATTAGAGGATATACATTCCTAACGACAACCTTCTTTTAGGTAAAACAAGGGCATCTACATATTATGGCGGATATACGTACGGCATGTACAGTGGAAACTCCAGTCCCAAAATGTAAGACTTCACATTCATCATTCTTGTTTCAAATATAGGTAGTCCTGCCATCAGTTCTGTTCTGTCCCTTATAAAGGGTTGTCCAATAAAAGTGTCAGAACTAGGCACGATAATAACTATCAAGTGATAATCCGCTAACTTTTATTTTATGCAGACTTAATTTTCGATTACTCTTTCACACATATCGCGTAGAATATTTTCAGTGGTGGCCTGAATGTTTTGTTTAGGGTCAATAATTGTCCCCAGTTGTCATAAACCCACAAATATTAATCCAAGGACGTGAAATCGCATCATCTTGGTGGACGGTTTACATTATCATAACGCCAGTACAATTTTTCTGCAATAAATCGATTGCCTGACGAGATGTATTAATAGAAAATCATTGTTTATATCCACATTTATCATTTCAAGGCAAGTATGTTCTAATAGCGTTCATCATTAACAGTAATAATCGTTTCCATCATCGGTTTCAAGAAAGTAAGCTTGACTTGCTTACAGAAAAAAAAACAAGCAGGAAGTAGGTTTACTATATTCTATTTCTTTCACTTTCTTCTCCGGCCACTTGTCAATATACAACCGCACTCACGAAGTCAGCTTTTAGGGCGTTGGTATTGCGGTGAAATCTAATGCAGGTCTTCTCATCTAAAACTTCCTGAACTCGTGCCGAATCATTTACTACCCTTCAGAAAACACCGATTTGAACTTTATTGTAAGGATTTTGACCCCTTGCTTGTAGAAATCCAGCTGAGTAACGCTGTCGTACGATACCCCATCACTGAAGATGGATTCTGTCCATGTTTCCTAATATTTTCAGTAGTATCCGAGACCTATGAGCCCAAACTCCGCTGAAAATCTTTGCAGTTGTGAAAAGGATTTTCCTGTGCCCTACGTTTGCATGGCTCTCAAGTAGCGCCCTCACTCTCGAAGCTCTTATGTTACTTAGATCTAGAATCAATCACTGTCTGGTGGATCTTCGGCAAGCTTCTGACCCTACGTCACGTATTCAGGCCCTAGGCCGACATTTTTATTCCTCGGCTCGTTATTTTTTGTCTTCAAAGCGGATTTCTCCGAATTATTCCAGGGATTGCTTTGCCAACGTTGGGGTCCTGGTCTGCCATTTCTTGCTGTATCAGCGATATGAATCTGTTTGTTATCCCACTCCATGTTTGCTGCTTGACATATTGGGACGTACTGATTTGCTTACATTACAGTTGGGGACTGTAAAACACTGAGGAATTTATGACAGGACTACCTAACAAGACTTTAACATTTCTCACGTTTATTTTCGTACTTGGTTTGAAGAGTGACAAATCTCCTGTTCTTTCCCAAATTGTTGTACCTTGCCTTTTGCTTGTTGCTGTTTTACCTCAAACCATTTACGTTGAGTACGTGAGGATGGTGAAGAAGTCAAAAAAACTGATACGCTGACGTGAAGATTTTCTTTTTTTAGCTATTTTCGGTGTTCAGGTTTTCGCAGCACAGGCTGTCGCGGAAAAGGATATATTTTACGCGGTCAGGGCATCGAGAGTTTTGTGTTGTTGAGCGAGCACAGTCACCCGCCCAATTTTCTAATGGAGAAACGGTCGGAAATTGCGAAAACCCTCAAGGAATTTGCGGCAACTATACCGGGAAAGCCGATTGATGTTTATCACAGCGTTGTGTCTATGTAAGGCCTATTTGTTTTCCTTTAATCCACTTGATTGATGCAAAAGTTCGTCCTGATTCGAACCGCGAGTACTCGAGGAAAAAAATTTTGTTATTTGGTTGTGTTTTATATATATATATATATATATATATATATATATATATATATATATATATATATATATATATATATATATATATATATATATATATTAACGTTACTGGCTTCAGAAACTTAGAGAAAATTGATATATCAGAGTGTGCTTACCGATAATGTCGCAATAATGACAAGCAGTGAAAACGTCCGTAATGAAAACTTAAAATTGTGGAACGACTGCTGTTAAAAAAAACGGAAAACAGTCATAGTCCGGTCAGTCTAGACATTGAAAGGTACAAAGTTCGAACATTTCGAAATTCCCCATCGTTCCGGTACGTGGAAAAAAATTGACTCGAGGCTAAAGGTAAAAAATGTTTTTTAAAATTATCTATAAAAAAAGGTTTCAATAATTTTTTTCCTAAGAGCCACCGTTCCTGAGATATAACGATTCAAAAAGTTGTATCGATGTTGTCGCGATTTTTTTAAAGTGGTTTCCCCAGTAGGCATATTCCACAGGTCTGTTGTGATTCTGTTTAATTGGAAACTATTGCATAATAAATTTATTCGTCCGATTCATAATCTTCAATTACTTCTTGTTCTTCTTCTTCTTCTTGATCTTCATCCTGGGTGTAAGTGAATTGCGTCAGTAGCGATGTATCGCATGTCTCTTCGTTGGTAGCAAACGAATCCTCTGCCGTTGGTGATTCATTCATCAGCTCGTTCGATATTCGCATTGATTAATGTCTTACGATAAAACTTACCGTTGTGTTGAAAATCGCGAAAAACCAATTTTTTTCCACGTACCGCAACGATGGGGAATTTTGAAATGTTATTTTTAATTATGTTTTGAACAATTTTACTCACTTCCAGCTTCATGTGAAAATATGTACCTTCACTCTTATTTTTCTGCCTAATTTGACCGGACTATCAACCTTCTGGCTGATTTGCACTGATTCTCTCAATTCTTTTAAATTAATCCATTACACAAATTCGATTCAAACTTTATATTTCAGAATTTGGGATCTTCTCTTTACCCTTTTACTCCCTATCCTACAAAATCTTACTAATATGCTTGCCATAGTCTCTCTTCCATTCTTTCTCTCTCCTCATTCCTTTCCCTCATTCCCATAAAACCTCTAACATCATCCAGGTCGAGTAGAAGTAGTTTAAAAGGCTTCCTTTCTGTATCAATTTTCTTCTCTTTCCTCATAAAGTAAATTAAACTGACTTATAATTGGGCACTGCCTCTTCTCTCATCTATATCTTATGGATGGGAGGCCCGCTATAATATCACCTGGATCAAAAAAATGGGACGAACTTTTGTATCAACCCAACGTATAAAATATTATGAAACAATTTTGATTGAGTCTACAGGAGTCGCAGATTTTTGTGAATGATTCAGAAAACTTATATGATATTTTACTCAGGGTGAATCTCGTTCTTTATTCTCTGTCCTCCAGAGGAAACACAGGTTGTTAAGACATGATTCGCCCTGACCTAAACACATACAAGTTTTTCAGAATTACGCGGCAAAAAAGAACAATGGGATTCTTTGGTATATATGGTTATAAAACGTTTTCTTCTTAAGCTTGAATCATTTTATGGTACATAACTCGTAAGAAGTGTGTATATAACGTAATGGGAGTGATTTTTATACATTTTTGTTTGATTTCGTGGCTTGAAATTGAGGTCACTCATTTTCAGAACGAGCTAGAAAAATTGCTATGGACCACCAAGCGACCCTAGTGAGTTCAAACTTGTGTTGAAGACGCATCAGCTGTTGTCCATCGCCTCATCTAAAGGTGTAACCAACAGTGTAGTCAGTGTTACCTGCGTCACCACTTTCATTACCTTATTTACCCATCTCGCATGAATATAACTCAGAATCCTTTGTCCTTTTTTCAAGAATTCTTTGTTCTTTTATATTTTTCGCGATTGTTCGTTTTAGATATCCGGAAATAGAACAACTGTGGCCTTTTTCCAGAGCAGTTCGTACCATTAACAGAATCAGACAGAAAACAGGATTTATGAGGACTTCAACGTAATTATATGTCCTCGTTTTTATACTTTCTTTGACGTTAATATTACTTTAACATCCCTACCCCATTTTTTTTTGTTCTATACACGTTGTAATAGTTGCGATTTCGGATAAAACAAAATTGAAATGTTCGTCAGAATTATGACAGATAAAAAAATATATAAACGTTTTAAAACGACCTTCGAAATAAACTTTCTAGTAAATTTAGTTTCACTGGGGTTTAGATTTTTAAGAACACTTTCCTAGATATAGTTTTCATTTTCATAGATTTTTTTCTTTGTTTTTTTTTCTCTGGAGATACTCGTTTCTAACTTTGTGGAAACGATGTGAACTTAGATGATTTTGATTTAAAAATAAAGTTTAAGGATTACACTGCATTTTTTTTTCTTTTTTTTTTATATGGAAGTTGCCAAACAAATATACAGGTGATTTTTGAAATGTTTATGATACTTTTGTTGTTATTTTTATTATTATTATTAGTTCAGATTATTTTTGCTTTTTTTAAAGACATTGAAATTCATTTAGAAATAAAATTTTAATGTTTATTGTTTTTTTCTTTTATTCTTTTTAATTTTCATTATCATTATTATTAATTCAGATTATTTTTGCTTTCTTTAAAATACTTTTTTTGATTTTGAAATAAAATTTCAATTATTGTTTTTTTTTAATTCAAAGATTTGATCAAATATTTTATTCGAAACCGTAGATTTACTACTAAACACCAAATCACTTTTTTAAATTTCTCAGCGCATGTTTCGCCAATCATGTCAGCATCATCAGGAGATGATTCAGTCTTAAATTCAAAGAGAATCATCTGAACTAAACTAGAAAAGATTTACGACTAAATCACAGTTTTAAACTTCTCGACGCGCGTTTCGCCAACCATGTCAGCATCATCAGGAGGTGATTCAATTGGAATCATCAATGAACTTAATTCGAAGATGCCTTCTGACTTCTTTCCCTTCCAGGTGACAATTTGGAAGGGACATTTTTTAGGGGTTTGTGTGGACGACACAAACGGCTTCAAATTCCCTGATGGACTTGGTGTCGCTAAATAATCTTCAGTCTCCCCTGTTGAACTTTTAAATGTTCATGAAACTTTGAAAAGCATTTCCTCATCTCATGATTTCTTCTGGCTGGTTTATACAGATTCCTTCAGCTCTCTGCAGTTCATATCTAATATCTAGAATGTGGGACGTTCTTTTCTCTGTTCAATCCCAATCCTACAAGGTTATATGATATAGATCTCTGGACATACATGTTCGTTTCCATAGGCTTTCCTTCTAAATTCTCCTTTTACCAATGTTATTATCCTTTAAACTTTGATATAATTGAGAGCTTCATCCAGTTCCGAGTCAAAATGGAATTTCCCATGTCACGGATGGGGAATTCTCCCCTGTTTCTTCATTCTCCTCGTCAACTGGCCATCACTCTCCTCTACCTGTAATAAATATAGCTTGTCAAAACCTTATGACGAACGATTTTCAATTGAGTTAGCGAATATTCTTATCTAAATAATCTGAATTAATAAATCTACATATATTTTCTGTCAATCTCTATACAAGTCTATGACGAAAAAAAAGGACAGTGTTTCAAGTGTATAAAGGTAAGTATAAAGACATACAGTATAGTGTAGGAACGGAATCGCAACCTATAATCGCTCTACTTTTAGGTACTAAAGCGAAAAAGAAAAGAGTTTTTTTGGGCAGAGTTTGCGTGAATGGGTACGCTTACACTACCAGCTATTTCAGCGGCAATCCTCCCAAAAGGTAAACCTTATCATTGAAATTTTATTATGACTACTCACCAGTATTCTGTAAACAGCATGTCAAAAATTATTCATTTTGATATACTGATTTTACTAAAGTCAAATTGTGAGTCTATAAGTTTATAAATCGGTATATTTGACCTTTGTGAGAAATGGTACAAATTTACGAATCGGGCCATGGCTTGAGTAAGAAACAATATATATATATATATATATATATATATATATATATATATATATATATATATATATATATATATATATATATATATATATATATATATATATATATATATATTAATATAATTTGAGTTAATCCGTTACTAATCCGTTAATCCGAGAACTAAATTGGATGTAAGTAGTTAAGGCTTAACTGTGAATCTATTAATACAAAATTATTTAGGAGTTTTGTAATGTCTTATTGTAATTTAAGTTGAGGAAATGGGAAAGTAATATGGTGCCATGTGAAATCAGGATGAAAGGGATGCTCTACTTCTTAATGATCGATTACACAACTTTTTGGTTTTGTTTGCTTCGAAAGTATTTTATTTTTTCCAATAAATATCCTTATTACTCATCTACTTCCTCTCATAACACTAAATCACTAACATTTTCACTGTAGTTGTTCACGAAGTGTCAGTACAAGATTAGAAATTCTTTAAAGCTCTAGCTCACAAAAATAAATTAATTGATAACATTTGATTGGAAACTTTCGTTTGAGAACTTGTTATAACGGTTCAAACTTAGTTCAGTCAAGAAATGTACTGAACGAAAATCGGATGGTGCAAGGTCTGGTCAATATGCTGAATGTGCGGCTAGTATCCACCATCAAACACCAAATGATTTATTAAACTCGATACTCGTTTTGTTAACCATATTAGCACTGACAGGGATGATTAAATTTCGGATTGAATGATTGATAACATGGTTAGCGAAACGAGCGTCGAGAAGTTTAAAAAAGCGATTTGGGGTTCGGTGGTAGATCTCTTCGAGTTTAGCGTCGAAGAATTGTTTACCTGTCTTGATAATTTTGGTTTGAGTAGTCAGATTAGTATATTGTAACGATTGTAGTGTATAGAGATAAAGTTTTTTTTAGATATTTACACTGTTGCCATACTGTCAAGCTAAAATGCAAAGGTAGAGCCATCCAGAATTGTAAAACGGCTCAGATTATCTGCGTCAGCAAACACAATCATCCCCCAAACGAAGACGAAGTAAAGTTGGCGGAGTTTTTGGCTGAATTGCGGGCAGCAATTGGCACCAATGCCACCCTGAAAGAGATTTACGGACAGGTCGCTGCTAAGTACGTTTAAACTTTTGTTCGTTAGACCAACATCTCAATTCTTGTCCTAATCACTGATTGGATTAAATTATTAGATTACATCATCTCCCGATAATGCTAATGCGACTAGCGGCATCAGACGAAGAATGAATGAAAGTTTGAACAAGAACTTAATGGTTTTTTTCGAAAAACTCAAAAATTTTATAGAAAATTAATCAAATTATTTTTGTTTGTATTTTTTTTTAATTTCGTTCAAAAACGAATAATTAAAAAAGTTTTATTTGGTCAATGGGGGGTATGACTATTCCAAAAAGCCAGCCAACGAAAATATTTCTGACGAAGCTGCAGGGCTAGTAAAGCGTGTCAAGCATTTATAATAAAGTGGACATTTGTTCTTATTTAAATGCGATTCTGCTGCGTTGCATAGACGTTTTATAACACTAGATATACATAGTTTAGTGGGGGAACGTCTTCGGGGAAATGTCTTCGCAGATTTTTTTTAGAATCCTGGCTACATCTGGCCAAAAAAAAGAAGATTTTCTTGACTTACATTTGCTTTTGCAAGCATCCTACTCGATGAACTTGGCTCTCGGTGATCACATCATTTTTTCAAACTTGAATAATAGCTGGCCGATCGAGAATTTGCTTCAAATCATGAAGTTTAGGCAATCGCTTATGTATTGAAGGTGGCTACTTTAAAAAAAGAATCAACGTTTTCTTTGCCTGGTTGAGACTTTTCGATGAAGTTGTAAAGGGACTACCCTACAAGCTAATCACACTACAAAGCTAAAGATTAGGACTAACTGCACCATAAATTAGAGCTAACGTTAATGAAGCAATGAGGAGACCAGTTTTTTTTTTAACAACTGAAAATACGTCTGAGGAAATGCTGATACCATTGTTATAAACAGCCATGCTAAACGATCTTTTTTTTCTCCGCTCTTTCCAGGTTCTATGCTGGTCAATATTTCGTTGTTATTAGCCCAGTGTCTAAATTATTTTCACGTTTGGATATGGATTTTTATAATCTACCCATCAATAGTCTATAATTTATAAACTTGATGATATTCATTCTAATGCTTTATGATATACAATATTTTTTGTTTGGTTACTTGGCGCGTAAACAAATAAAGCTGTCGGTTTCCCAACGCGAGAGCAGGCAACTTACAACTGTCCATGAGAGAAGCATGGGTTTTCAAGATTAACGCCGCAAATACTTAAAGACTGACCCTGTGATTTATTTATGGTCATTGCGAAAGCAAGCCGCACTGGGAATTGCAGTCGTTTAAATTCAAATGGTACGTCAGTTGGTATCACTGGGATGTGGGGTATCAACACTTCTTCTCCCTTATATTTTCCTTTTAGAATTGTTGCTTCGATTACATTGTTAAGTAAATTTTTCACTGATAGCCGTGTGCCGTTACAAAGACGCGATGGGTTAATATTTCGTAACATTATGACTACCGATCCTACTTTCAATTGAAGATTATGGGGTGGCAATCCTGGCAAATCCAATGAGTTTAAAAATTCTGGTGGATAGTTGACGGCATCATCTTGATTAGTTGCGCTCAACTGATTTGTATGTCTTTAATTCACCGACAATTTCATTTTGAATTTTGAAGTTTATTTCATTTTCATCCGTCTTTTTGGCAGCTAATATAGCACGTTCGCTCAACCATAAATGATCGTTGTAATTTTGAACGACGTTTGGTAACACCATTTGTATGAGCTCGGTTGTTGTTTCAGTAAACTGACAAAAATCGACAGGAAATGTAATGCAGCCAGTCGAATCAACAACAGGGATCTTGCCATTACTAAGGTCAATGAGTTGGTTAGAAAATATTTCTCCAGATCGATCATTTTGTAATTCAACACGCATATTCTCACTTAAATTTAGTATCTTGACGTATTTCCACAAATTGGAGGACTTTAAACATACATTGAGTTCATCCGCAGACGTTTGACAGAAATCTCCTGCTAATAAAATCGTCGTTCCGCCAAATCGGTTTTGATTTTGTTTCGCAGATCTTTCATAGTTCTGTCTAGTGCCTCCAAAGACTTTTTATGTGCCATCGTACATTCATCCCACACTATCAACTTACATTGCTGCAAAACCTTTGTTTTTAAAACCTTTGAGTTTTAATGCTTTGAATATTCAATGGTAATTTTAGCGCTGAATGGGCTGTTTTGCAAATGTATTTTTATAGTTTTGACGGAATGACATATTTGTTTTGTTTAGATTGACGTTGGCAATTGAAAAATTGACGTTGGCAATTGGTGAAAAGTGTTGTTTTTACTATTGTCCACGGATTTTTTTTGTATATTAAAACTTTCCGTGTGCCTTAAGGAACTTTTAAGGAATTTTTATTTATATATATGTATATATATATGGAGTTTTTTGACTTTGAACTGCGTCCAATGAGACAAACAGTAGTTAGGAGTTATACACCCCCAACCGTTGGGTTCCACAATCTCATGTGGAATGCACAATACCCTGCGTCTCCGCCATAAAGAGCATTGATTAGTTGCTTGACCAGGAGGAAGCCCCACCCATCCCTTATATTGGAGGGTACATATTTCGTCTGTTGGTGGTTAGACTCATCATGGTTCCGACATATGCTCTCTCGCCAAGAATAGAGAGCCCCTCTCCACAATCAAATAACTCATATTTTCGCTGACTTCATTGAACGCAGTTCACTCCAGCGCTTGCCCCTCGTCAAGCAACGAATCAATGCAATATACGAACTATATTAAACTGACAGTAGTAAAAGAATAGATGAATAAACAGAACAGACGAATAAACTTGATTAATTCGTGTCCAAAAGTCCATGTTGGATAAACAGGAAAGTCTTTTTTCACTAAGTTCAATGCACATAAAAGAAGTTACACTAAGCAACAAAATAATTGTCATTATGAATAAAGAAATTAAGAAAGATTATGCTTAATCACTGAAACGATAATTTTAAATTGTTACATAATTAAAATAATCTAAAAAACTGGACCCCTTAGAGAGCTTACATATGAATAAAAGAAAAAATGTGGGTATTTTGCGAAATAACCGGGTAGACTTGTTAAATTTATGTTGCGCATGTAATACATACAATACAAGTTTATAATATAGTCGAAGTTTATATAGAAATCTTAGTTTGTTTATCCAAATAACACATTTTTTTACGGTGGACTATACTGTTTAGTACGTCAAACATCAAATCTTTACGTGTGACGTAGATAACTGTTGTACACAATTGTTACAAAATTCAATAATTACAGGTAGTTTTTACAGTGTGAAACATTTGCATTTTTGTTTTAGATATCCTGAAGGGGCATCTCAAAAATCTTTTCAGAGCATAAGACCATCCATGTCACGTTGGCGTTCAAGATACAATAAATTGTCTTAAACAAACTGTTTTTGTTTTTCAATTCTTCTATTGGAACCTTTGGTGTGAAACACTAAACTTGAAGAGATTTACCACTAAACACCAAAACACTTTTTTGAACTGCTCGATGCACGTTTCGCTAACCATGTTACCATCATCAGGAGATGATTTAATCTGTAAATATCTGGCGATGCTAACATCGTTAGCGAAACGTGCGTCGAGCAGTTCAAAAAAGTGTTTTGGTGTTTAGTGGCAAATCTCTTCAAGTTTAGTGTTTTTGTTTTATTAAAACATTTGTGTTTCGTTGTTTTCAATCATTGACGCATCGCCTTACTAGTTGTAAATTTTCGGGATTTTTGTTAATAAACATACTTTTTTAGAGATCGAAACTCATGATTTGATACAGAAAATTAAAAGAAAACCGAACATGCCCCGATATATTGTCGATGGATTTGTTTTTCACGTGAATATCATGAAAGGGAACCCCCCAATGATGTAAGATGTTTCTTATGCTGTTAGCTAGACTTAAGATCTTTCCTTGATAAGCCACTGTTCTATTTTTGTGATGATGACTTAAAAAAAAACAAAAATGTCTACCCTTGAATGTTTCTTCTGAAAATCACAATTTTCTTGGCGAATAGAAAATAGTCGCATGAGAATAAATCGGGTAAATACGGGAAATTTTCTCGAAATCATCCATTTCTTCTTTGGTCATCGGTTTGAATGTGTATTATCAACCATAATCCCTCGACCTTCTCTGAATCCACGGATCGGTTCCACTGAAATACTATTAACGGAATTATTTCTATAATTTCTTTCAACCATTTTTGAGACTGACCTTATTGTTGATTCTTTGTTTTTTGTTCATATTTCGAAAGGTGTCCCATGACAAACTTTCTTTTTGATATAGCAATATAAATAAAAGAGAGACGTCCATTAAAAACCTTTATTAATTATTGTAATAAACATTTTAGGAAATAGCTTTTTAAAAATAATGTCATGTGTTCTAAAATCTCTGGAATGGTTGCCTTTTCTTGACGGATATTTTCTTTTAACTGCACCAAAGAACCAGGTTTATTGATGTACACTTTGGATTTTAGATAGCCCCACAAGAGTCCATAGGGCTCAGATCAGGACTACGTGAAGGTCAATTTATGTTACCATTCCTGGATTTTTTGGAAAAATTTCACTAACTTGTGGTAAAGGAAATGTGTGTTATTGGTTCGTCCTGCTGAAACCATGTTGTTTGATTGTAACCACCAAAGTTTTACAGTTCAGGCACAAAAAAAATGTCCATCGTTTACACATAACGCTCTGAATTGACGGTAACGGTGCGTGTCTATTCCTCGCGCTGACATTGGAGCCTATACAGTGACTTTGGGCGAATGTAGGAGTTTTTGATATTTGTGTTTCGGATTCGTTGCACTTCAGTAATGACAGTTCTACTTCAGTAATGACCGTAAAGATGAAAATAAATCCCAAAATTCATTGTTTTTGTACAATTATCGCACCTACAAGGAGCTATTTATTAACTTTTTGATGGCACTCCTTGTATTTTCGTTTTAATGAAACCACTCATGCAATTTTTTGGACTTTTCAACTTTAGTTTTTTGGAGATAATTGTGTTTGAATACTTTATTAAATATTATTTTTCAAATCTCAAGAGAAATTTAGGCACACTGAAATTTATTAGTGCTATTAAGGAAAGAGGGTGGTTCATCTGGGAAAGATTTTGTCGAAAAACACACACGTCATGACGGTTTAAATTGTTTGAATGTTCCAGTTATCTGCGTTGTCTCGAGTATAAAAGGTTAGGATGTCACGCAAGAGCCGTTATACCTTACGACGGTTCCATTCAAGATATTAAAGTGAACAAACCTCACAATCATCCTCCAGACTTTGCAGCCGAGGAAAAGATCGTGTTCATGAGAGAACTGAAGGATGTGATGCTGAAACATCCTAATGTTCCAAGCAGGACTGTTTATCAAACCTTAGCGGAAATGTAAGTGATTTTCTTATTTTATGGTGAGCAATTTTAAATATCGCATTTGTTTCCAACTCATTTGTTTTTAATTTCTAGACGCGTTTTGTTAGCTATGTTAGCATCTCAGGAGATAATTCAATTATGGAGGTTCAATCATTACCCGATGATGCTAACATTGTTAGTGAAACGCGCGTCGAAACATTGAAACCCAGGAATTTGGTGTAAGCCTTTTTACATTTGAGATTTTGCCCATTTTCTGACCTTTTCTCGTAACTTATTTTAATATGGTCTCTCTTCTCTTAATATTGTTTTCTTGCATATCAGTTCTTTAATATCATTTTGATACCTTTAGTGATTTACGAGTTGTCAAACAAATTGAAGATCTGATAGAGGTAGCATTTTTTCAGTTTAGTAACGTGACTCGTTAACGTTTAGTAACTCCTCCTGCCATAAATGGGTTTCCTCAAACTTTCAACACAATCTGAGACATGTACTTTTTTGCAATTTTTCCGTGTATATACTCGTGAAAATTTGCGACATTTGTCTATTTTCAGACTTTTTCTTATAACTTTCCTTAATACGGAGATATCTCGATGAAAATAATAATACTTAGGCAGAATTTTACCACAAATTACATGGTGAGAAGATTATTTTGATATCTTGAATACTTTACGAGTTATCAAAAATATTGAAGATTTCTTAAAAACAGCACTTTTTCATTTTAGTAACGTAGCTCTAAGACAGTAAGTTCCCCATGGAAGCTAATGAGTTTTGTGCTTTTTCCACTGCCATAAATGGGTTTTCTCAAGCTTTCAGCACAATCTGAGACACGATTTTTTTTGTGCAATTTTTCCGTGTATATACTCGTAAAAATTTGCGATGTTTGTCCATTTTCAGACTTTTTCTTATAACTTTCCTTAATGCGGAGATATCCCAATGAAAATAATAGTGCTTAGGCGGAATTTTACCACAAATTAAATGACGAGAAGATTATTTTGATATCTTGAATACTTTACGAGTTATCAAACATATTGAATATTTTTTAGAAACAGCACTTTTTTTATTTTAGTAACGTAACTCAAAGGCAGTAAATTTCTCGTGGAAACTAATCAGTTTTGCCAAGTTTTCCACACAATTTGAAACATGATTTTTTTCCACGTATTTAGTCGTGAAACTGCAATTTTCGCTTATTTTCAGACTTTTTCTCATAACTTCTCGTAACATGGAAGTACCTCAATCAAAATATCAGCACTTAGGTATAATTTCACCACAAATTGAGTGGTAAAAAGAACATTTTGATAACCTTAATACTTTACGAGTTATCAAACATATTGAAGATCTCTTAGAAATAACACTTTTTTCATTTTAGTAACGCAGCTCAAAGACAGTAAGTTTCACGTGGAAACTAATAAGTTCTGCGTCTTTCCCTGCCATACGTGTGGTTTCTCAAGCCCCTAGTGAACTTTATTGCATTTTTTGGTATAGACATGAAAATTTGAGATTTTCTTTCCTTTTCAGACTTTTTCTCGTAACTTTTCTTAACATTGATATATTTCATCGGACATATCAATGGTTAGGCAGAATTTTACCACTAATAAAATGGTGGAAAGACTATTTTGATACATTTAGAAGTTTACGAGTTATCAGGCATATTGAAGATTATCACTGATTAGAAAACTCTTTACATTATGCATGCATTTTTTTCTTCTTTACTCAGGTATCCAAACGCAGCTAAGGAAACACCTTTCGAATCCATCAGACACAAGATGAACCGTTGGAAAAGAGAACAAGAATAAACCTAATTTATTTTGTACATTAATTTAAATTATTTGTGTCCTTAACACAAAAATCACACGAAAAATATTAGCCTCTTTTTTTTTCATTTAAATAACGGTTACCAAAATTCAAGTTTTTTCATTTGCAGTTAAATTTATTTTGAAATATAGTGAGTTTTTCCGTTGTTGTTTTAAGAGGAAGATCAAGGACAAGAAAAGGAAAATGATTTATATTTAAAAGTATGTAATAGCTGTAATTATTTCCGAAAAATAAATTAAATCATTTCATACGATAGAACCTGTGATTTTTTTTATTACCTCTCGTGGTGTAGTAATTGAAAGCTTACGGGGCTGGAAGGATACATTGTAGAACCTTACTTGTAAATAAATTCAATGAATACCAGTTCACAAGCACCGAATTCAGCTGATATAGCACCGGGTGAGTTTTTTAATGATTTCAAAGTGGTCAAATCAAGTATTAAACGAGTAGAGTAAGAGAAAGAGATGGGCCTGCGGCATTAGATTCTCGCTACGATTAGTATCCAACACACCGTTTCCTTGTGATACTTTTGTCAAAAGTGATGAGTCCCTAATTCAAACTCAACGACTCTTCAGGCGGCATTTTAACATAGTGAAATCCCAGTCTCAACGCCATCCTCAGATTGGAAACTGCACTTCGAACGAAAGTTTTATTAATCAACACGAAGCCGTATGATTCTTGTCGATCAACGTACACATCCCGGAACGCCAATTGAGTGGGTAAGGTCTTTTGCGAGGTCCAACTCGCTCTGCTAGGAGGCAGTTTCCAGTTTCTGAACTGGGGATGTGTAAGAGCAATATAAAAGGCACTTTGCATAATGATTTGGGCTTTCCCTCATATAATTTAACGATAGTTCATGAGGTGAATGAAGCTGACTATCAACAGGGCTTCACCTTTGTTCAACTAATACTTATCACCACCATGAGCGTTGGAACTCATTTCTTTTTAAATGGAGTAGTCATTAAACAAATCTGCTTATTTAGTCACAATCTTAAAATAACGTCGTGGTGACATTGGCAAGTTCAGAACTGCGCAGATGAAGAATCAACAGGAGGGATGTACAGCTTTAACAAATTAGAGACACTGCTCATATGGCTTATGGAGCTTCATGAATGTTGTTCGAGCAATTTCTGACCTTCTCGGTCGCTAGACCTTTCCATGCGTGATTTTTTTCTTTAGGGTTGGTTCAAATTACGCGAAAAGTAAGATTATGCAATAGTGTGACATACTCACCAGATGTGGAACCGTGTGACTTTTTCCCGTTCTCTCGATTGTAAAAACCACTTCGTGGACGCTATTTTGAGTCTGTAGAAGCCAATCAGGAGAGTTCGCTGGACCCTTTGAGGGAAATACCAGAAGTCGAATACAAAAACTGTTTCTAAGGTTATTAGTTTGAACGAGACGAAATAAATATGGTTGAATAAATAAATACTTTGTGTCTTATTTATATATTTAGAATTTATAGTTGTAGAAAGAGATAATAATAAACGGTAGAGATACTATAACGTTCTTATTTTGAATTTTACCTGTCATATCTATCTGACGCTACTAGTTTCTTGCAAGAAATCAAGATTCACTTCTTCGATAAACAATTTGTCTTTGACAATGCAAGTCATATTAAGACTTGTCCAATTTATTGTTTTAGTCAATGCTTCTAGTGGAACCTTCGGTGTGAAACACTAACATCGGAGATATTTACCACTAAACAGCCAATCACTTTATGTAATTTCCCTACGCGCATTTCGCTAACCATGTTAACATCATCAGGAGATGAGTCAAACTGATACATCGAATTATAATAAATTTGGTGGTAAATTCCATGAAGTTTTCTAGTTTTATTGATGAATTTTTTACTAAAGTTGAATCAATTTTAGGAAACTTTTTAAATTTTATACGAAACGAAAAAAAACCTGACAGCTTGGTGTTACACAATCAGATTTATAAGTTGAATACTAGCGAGGGGAACGTGAAGACTTGGAATTGTTACAAAATAGGATGTACAGCGTCGTGCCATACGGTTAGCGGTAAAGTCAGCGTGCGTTTGGGTTTACACAATCATATGCCTCCGACCAAGATCCTTCAGAGATATCGCAGGGAGAACAGAATCGTTAGAAGAGCTATAACCTGATCTTCATTTTTTTCATCTTTGTTCAAATCATTTATTTTATATTTTACGTGTTTGTATTTTATAATTATTTTTGGATCTTATTAAAGTCTTTTGGAATATATATATTTTTATATTGAAGTTTTTTTGTGTGGTTAGCCAGTGTTTTGTCCGGGTTTCAGGTTCAAGGTCGAGACTCAATTGAAAGTGAACCTCGCAGCTAACGGCCTTCAACGACAAGAAGTGATGAAAATGTCTATGAAATCCGGCATCTTGTGTGTTCTTATCGCGGTTGACGGTAAGAATGATTGGAGAAAACTTGAGTTTGACTCACACAACCGCTGATTAAAACCAATGAATTGGGGAATGAAGAAAATCTGCGCGAAAATGTTTATGAAAGAATATTGCGCATGATCAAAAGGACAATTGGAGGGAAACACGTTTTCACTTATTGGGGAACGTGACTTAAGTGCCAGGAATGACGCAGTCCATCCCCACCACGGATAAAAAAAGCCAGAATGACCCAATCATAGATCATAGCTAATCCACTTTCTATCATAGCCAGTGAAATCGTCCTATAAGTTCTTGAAGGGTTTTTAAAAACGGTCCATTCGTGTTAGACCGAACGTCAAGAACATCTGAGTGCTGCATCACGACATTACTATTCCCAAGATTGAAAATTGACGTCAAAATACTCGTTACTTTCAGTCTCGTTACTTTTATTTTTGCACTTTGTATAATAACCGTGTTTCGGTTAATAATGTCGATTTTGCAAAGAGATGGCGTTACTAATACATTTGTTCGTATTGACTAATGATGTCTATGGCGTTTTGGAGGGTAAATATACGTCATCAATAACCAGTTCGTTATTAATTGTCATTGTGCAAAAGACATAGTTTTTCATAGCTTTGAATATGTCGAATTATGTACCAGAAAAATACGTCTTGCGGGGAGGTTAATTAAATTTATTTCATCCAAGGCTCCATTCATAGCTCCAACCGAAATAAGAGCTGATTTAATGAACCATGGATTAGCAGACATACCCACAACGGCCATTAAAAGAAGGCTTAATGAACAAGAGTTGTTTGCACGTAGACCTATCAAGACACCCCTTCTTTCAAAGAAGAACAGAAGGAACCATTTAAGTTTTGCTAGTCGACATCTCGATTGGACTTGAATTGGTTGGAACCGGGTTATATTGGAGGGACGAATCAAAAGTCAGTATGTTTGGATTTAACAGAGTTCGTTATGTTAGACGCCCTGTTGGAAAAAGAATGCATTCATGCATCATGAATGGTGGATCTGGCATGATCTGGGGTTGTTTCTCGGGGTTTGGAGTAGGTCCATTACACCGCATAAAAGGGATTATGGATAGATTTTTTTTTCCTTTATTTGGGTTTTTCGCCACTATGTAAAACTCAAAAAAATATCGAAAATACCTGTTCTTATTTAAATAAAGAATCACTGTGTAAAAACAAAAAACCAAACGGAGACAAATTTCTCAGTCATTCTTTTTTGTAATAAATTTGCCTAACGAACAAAATTTTAAAGATATAAAAATATTATAAAAAATTTTACAAACTTTTAACGTTAACGTTTCGGAGGGTACTCTCCCCCCGTTTTCAAAACTAAACTAAAAAATAAATTATATTAATTTGTAATGTATAAAGTAACGAGTAAAAGTAAATATATTTTTTTTGGATATGTCAACGATACTTACATTGACAACAATAGATTTATATAGGTAATGTTTACTGTATGATTGTTTATTCTACTGATTATATATTCAAATATTTAAATGTGTTTAATTGTATTCTTTAGATTCGGGAACCATGTTGAATTTAAATCTACCGAAGGCATAGCAATACAGTTATTTTTAATTAAATTAATTATAGCGGTTTCTTTTAATCTTCTGTATTTTGTTACCGATTCTTTTAATACCGTTTTGGAATTATTCCAATTGATTTTATGACCCGATTCCCATGCGTGTTGACAAATTCTAGATTTATTAAAAGCGCCCTTTCTAAAAAAAAAGAGTAAAAGAGAATAAAAACCTTCTTAGAATTGGAATAATTCCAAACCTTCTTCAATTGGAATAATTCCAAAACGGTATTAAAAGAATCGGTAACAAAATACAGAAGATTAAAAGAAACCGCTATAATTAATTTAATTAAAAATAACTGCATTGCTGTGCCTTCGGTAGATTTAAATTCAGTATGGTTCCCGAATCTAAAGAATACAATTAAACACATTTAAATATTTGAATACACAATCAGTACAATAAACAATCACACAGTAAAAATTACCTATATATATTTTTTGGTAGTATGTCACTCTCATGAAAATCTATTGTTGTCAATGTAAGTATCGTTGACATATACAAAAAAATATATTTACTTTCACTCGTTACTTTATATATTACAAATTAATATAATTTATTTTTTAGGTTAGTTTTGAAAACGGGGGGACATTTTTATATCTTTAAAATTTTGTTCGTTAGGCAAATTTATTACAAAAAAGAATCACAGAGAAATTTGTCTCCGTTTGGTTTTTTGTTTTTACACAGTGATTCTTTATTTAAATAAGAACAGGTATTTTTGATATTTTTTGAGTTTTAGATAGTGGCGAAAACCCCAAATAAAGGAATATATATATATATATATATATATATATATATATATATATATATATATATATATATATATATATATATATATATATATATATATATATATATATATATGCCACAATCATTCAGACATTACTTGGATAGATTTATGTATCGCCATATATATTAGTAAACGTAATGCTGCCTTATATGGAAGCCTTTAAGGTCTTTTCAACAAGATAATGACCCCAAGCATTCTTCAAAGTTAGTCGACACATTAAATATATGAATTATTTATTCAAAGAAAATATATAGGGCATTGGAAGAAAAATGGGAAAGTATTGATCATGTCTACATTAATAAACTTATTGAGTCAATGCCTAGAACATGCCAAACAGTTATTACTAATAACGATTATGCCACAAAATATTAATCAAACAATATACTGTTTTGACTTATTTGAAGTGTTATTTAATTTTGTTTCGTATAGATCTTGGTAGTATTAGTTTTGTCTATATAATTTTGTCCTGTATGAATTCAATTTTTTCATTTCTCTTCACGATATTATTTGGATATTTAGAATAATACTTTATATTTATACAATGTTTATGGTTATAAATAAGAACAAGAATTTGTTTTTAAGATATAAATAACTTTAACTTAGAAATGAAAATTTGGCTTGACGAATGAGTGTCCTTAGAAAATCAAAAGTTCTTTTGCGCTAATAGTTAACGATGTCCAATACTTTTATTATTAAGGTAATTTTTTTCGTTATGAAAAGAAATGTTAAAATTTTGCGACAACATCGACATTATTAACCGAAACACATATCACAATTATTTTACTTGAGAAAAACAGCGAAATGGGAGGAGGTATGAGTGTGGTTGGTCCTGTGGTGTAAGTACAATAATAACATTTCTATATTCGGTTATATATTTCGAAATAATTCAAAGAAGCAAGAATTTGTTTGTGTTATACAGCAACAAATGTTTTAGAGGTAGTATACTTCAGTAAGGCAGCTAAACACCCTGTCCTGATGCTCAGAAATTACGAGTATCGCATCGAACGGACCACTCCCACCAAATCCAGATGGTGTTGCAAGATGAAGGAGAAAATCAAGTGCAAATCTCGACTCGTCACAACTGGTTCCACCATTTACATAACCAATTTCGATCACAATCACGCCGAAACTTTTAATGGAGCTTACGAGAAACTCCATCCCCAGGAAGTGAACGTGGTATTTACCACATCAAGAAATAGAAAAGTCACTATAATTTAATATGTTCAGTTTTCGAGGTATTGGGTTGTTTGAAAAGTTCGTAGAGATGTTCTTAAGAGAAAGAGAAGCGCAGTCAGGAAAGGCGTCATGTTTTATCATATATATATATATATATATATATATATATATATATATATATATATATATATATATATATATATATATATATATATATATATATCATCATCAGCCCGCATCGATCCACTGCAGGATGAAGGCCTCTTCAGCATGCTTCCAACCTTCATGGTCCTGGGCTTTCCTCTGCCACTCGGGTCCAATATACTTAACGATGTCATCAATCCATCGTGCTTTCGGTCTTCTTCGCGGATGTTTGCGATCAAGCGGTATCCACTCCAGGATTGCCTTGGTCCATCTGTCGTCCCATCGCCTCGCTATATGGCCTGTCCATCTCCATTTCAACTGTTTTACTCTTCCAATGATGTCACAGACTTTTGTTTGTTCCCTGATCCATGCGCAGGACTTTCTGTCTCGTCTTGTAATGCCAAGCATACATCTTTCCATTCCCCTCTGTGCCACCCGAAGTTTTTGAATTGATTGCGATGTGAGTGTCCAGGTTTCACTTCCGTATGTCATAACGGGTAGAACGCACTGATCGAATACTTTTCTTTTCAGGCAAAGTGGGAGTCTGCTCTTAAACACTATGTTGAGCCTACCAAATGCCTGCCAGCCACATTTAACACGCCGTTCCACCTCCCGGGCGGTATTCCCCTCCATGGAAATCCTCTGCCCAAGATATATAAAGCTGTCAACAATCTCTAAATCCCTTCCTAGAACTGAAATTCTTCTGTCCTGAGCGAAGTTATTGAACATAACCTGACTCTTTTTCAGGTTTATTTTCAAGCCAAATGGTTCGCCAGCCCTTTGCAGTTCTTGTATGCGTCTTTGCAGCTCCTCTGGGTCTTGTGAAATGAGAATAATATCATCTGCAAATCTAAGATGGTTTAAGTTTGCACCATTGATCTTTACACCATCCTGCTCCCAATCCAGTTTACGGAATACTTCTTCAAGGCCAGCCGAGAAAAGAATAGGCGATATTGCGTCACCCTGCCGTACACCTCGTTCTATATTAATTCCCACTTCAAGATCATCAAGGTGAATTGCGGCTGTAGCTCCATCATATATCGATTCTAATAGGTTTACATAGGCTCACCTATCCCTTCAACTGGATGACATATGTTTCGTCTCTCGAGGATCATATTCTTCAAGGCGCCGCTCCCCATTCCTGATGGCACGGCACATATTGGCGCTGGTATGGTATGGTATATGTGAGCCCAAATGGATTTCCCATGTCCATTTTCTAGTGATATTTTTCTTATAGAACGAATTCATAATATATAGTTCTAGTCCTTCAGCAAAATCAACCAGTCACCTCTATTGTCTCGCTCACAAGTTCCATATGGGCCAATTGCATTTTCGTCAGTTCTTGCTGTTCCAATTCTGGCATTAACATCACCCATCAGGATTTTGTATTTACATTTCTCATTGTATGATAGCTGGGCCACATCATAAAATTCCTCAATTTCTTCATCCCTATGGCTTATAGTTGGAGCATAAGCTTGGACGATTTGAAGCCTAAACTTTTTATTCAGCTGAATGACGCATTGGGCTACTCGATCAGATGTACTTTCAAATTTTACTACACTGTTGTTCAGCTTTCGATTGATGAGGAATCCAATTCCGCCACATCGGCCATTTTCCGGTTACTCGAGTGTAAAGTACGTGTCCAGTGGGTTCCAGTTTGATTAATTCTTCGCCCTTTCTTCGTGTCCCACCCTCTGCCTTGGGGCAGGTCTTTCCGCTGCCGTAGGTAGTTGCCCCTTGGCCTCCGGGGAATGAGGGCTAGTTCGTAGTGTTTCTATAAATATCTAGTAATATATATATATATATATATATATATATATATATATATATATATATATATATATATATATATATATATATACAGGGTGATTCACAACTGATTCCAAGTTCATTTTTTAAATGGAATATCCTATATGTTATTGCGTTTCTAGATTCTACCAAACCTAACCTAACCTAAATATTTGAATACTTTTCTTAATAGATTGATTTACGGCAATATGACATGAGAATTAATTTATCGCATACAGGGCGTTTACAAAATAGTGGCCTTTTGATAGAACTTAAAAATTCATGTTATATAGGAATTTCAAATGGAACACCCTGTCTTTTATAGTGGAGACCAAAAGAGCAATACATTCTGTATCTAAAAGTATTAAGTGATAATGATATACCGATTTTTAACGGTTTCCGACTTATAAACAAAAAACTAAAATATTGCAATTTAAACAGTATTTATTAAGACGCAAAATTAAAATTAGAAACATAATATCTAAAAAAAACTATTTTTTATAGCAAATGTTCGAAACGTTGACCGTTTACCTCCAAACGGCTCTTCTTCTCAATTGGATTTAAGGTTGCGAATGCCTGATTCACCCGATGTTTTAACTCTTCTTAGTGTTTACTGTCGTTTCGTAGATATTGTCTTTTACAGTACCCCAAACATAGAAATCAAGGGGAGTTAAATCGGGTGATCTCAGCGGTCAATTCCACGGACCCAAACGCCTAAAACACCGGTTTTGGAATAGTTAATAGAGTTGCCTACTTACTTCTTCTGTACACTCTGCCGGAGCACCATCAAGCTTGTGGAAATGAACTAATAAATGTTCACAAAATTCCACCCTTTGAGGGTAATCGTCTGGTTTGAGAAACTGAGCTTTAGAAAATTTGTAAGGGCACAACGTGTTTTTTTATTATTCTTTGTATTAAGGAGAATGTTATGTGCAGCTCGTCTTTAGCTCTTCCAATATCTAATCTTCTAATAAGCCAGAATGTTAATCTCGCTATCCTCATCAGATGTTATTGGCTAGGTCAAATTGCCTTCGAAAAACTAACATTTATAAAATTTGTTGGAATCCATCTAATTTTTTTTAATTCATTCCTGTATGCGATAAATTAATTATCATGTATATTATCATAAAGCAACCTATTAAAGAACCTTATTCGAAAATTCAGATATTTAGCTATGGTGATTATAAAAAGAAATATTTTATATTCAGGGATGTTTCTTGCCAAATTTCTTAAAAGATATTTTTTATTTCCGAAATGGCTCAAGATCGGTGTAGCTAGCTGTATGTTATATAAAAAAGTTTCAAAATACCTCATATTATCTACAAATTTAATATTTTATGGGGTGTTCCATTTTAAAATACAAAGCTGCTATTCGCTACGAGTAGATTTGACAATTATTTGTTTCCTTTATTTGGGTTTTTCGCCACTATTTAAAACTCAAAAAATATAAAAAATACCTGTTCTTATGTAAAGAAAGAATCACTGGGTAAAAACAAAAAAACCAAACGGAGACAAATTTCTCAGTGATTCTTTTTTGTAATAAATTTGCCTAACGAACAAAATTTTAAAGATATAAAAATGTTATGTTAACGTTTCGGAGGGTCCTCTCCCCCCGTTTTCAAAACTAAACTAAAAAATAAATTATATTAATTTGTAATATATAAAGTACCGAGTGAAAGTAAATATATTTTTTTGTGTATGTCAACGATACTTACATTGACAACAATATATTTTCATGACAACGACATACTACCAAAAAAAAGTATATATAGGTAATGTTTACTGTGTGATTGTTTAATCAAATATTTAAATGTGTTTAATTGTATTCTAATTATGTATCTATTAATGTAAATTCAATATGGTTCCCGATTCTAAAGAAGTTAGAAGAGAGAGTTTTTCTTACAGGCGTTAATAGAGCGTTTAATGGAAAATCCGTACGAACTTTCTAGCAAACCCGATATATTATTTATAATTCATTGATTTTGTTTTTGTTATTTGTTAATATCTGTATGACAAAAGTTTATGTTTAATAAAATTATTGGTTATATATTTGCATTTTTTTGAATAATATAGTTTTGTAATAAAACTTGCTGGGGTAGGTTGAAATGTCGAATGCTTTTTAAACGAACATTTTTTGTTTTGGTCGGTTTTACTTTTCCATGTAGAACTCTTTTAGCTCGATACACGTCCGACTTTTTATACCTTCTAAAAAGTAGGACTTGCTAAAATCTGCGATATAGTCGTCTGTTTCGGAAGTGGTCTCTTCAGTTGACGTAAATTTCTTTCGAGGCAGACATTTCTTCATGTCTGGTAAGAGACAAAAGGCGGAGGTACCGAAACGGCACTTTTTCTTCGTCTAATGAGGTCGTTTATTTAACTAGTTAACTTTTTGTGCAATTTGACCAATAACATAAGTGCTATGCAGTTTTAGTTTTCAGCTTGGCGTTTGCACAGAAAATTTGCAACAATTGCAACGATGAAGTTCAGACTTTTCGCTTAGCTTCATTCATCGAATTTATAAAGGCATGATCCTCTAATGAGTTATCTTCTTCGTGGGCTGTCAAATATTCCAGCTTTTGTTGGAACACATGACCTATTCTTAGCAAGAGCCTTTACAAACTGCTTCATTAGGCCCAGCTTGATATTCAGTGGAGGAGAGATCATTTTCCCTTCGCCAACTAAGGGGTCGTCTTTTCACGAACGTCCATGTTTTTTCTCTTATGCCACTGTTTTCTAACCCAGTGGTGTGTTTTGTGTCATCCCAGATGAACAACAAGTAAGGGTGTTTGGTTGGTGTATACTAGGGTGTCCCTTATATGGACGAAGAAAAATTATCGAAACCGAATCGAAAATTATGAATTATTAAAAGTATCGATGCATGTATCGACGCATGTTCTCTATTTCTTTTTAATATACTAAACTATACTCAAATACAAAATGTTAATTTCCTAGGTTAATGTTAATCCGTACCGACAAGTCCCCAAAGATTACGTAAACTGGTGTTCATCGCAAATATGCATTTCTTAGGTAACTACTGATGAAAAGATAAGTTTAAGTAATGTATTTAACCATATTGACAAACAAAATAATACAACTATTAAGGATACTTTATTTTTAAGGTCTCTTTTTTACAGTTTGGATACATCTTTCTAGGTTCTTGCACCCAGCTTAGTAGGAACAGTTTTGGTTTTTCTGCAGTAATCAAATCGTGGAAGTCTTGCATTAGCTTAACAGCTCTTTTAGCTGTTACTGCTTTTAAGCTAGAAACCTTTATAGCTTCCACATAGGCTGGATTTTCTTCCCACGAATATATATGTTCGTGTGGGAAACTGCTGTCAATTTTTAATGCAGTTTATGCCAAGGCTTTACATAAACTACTATGACGAATAAACAAATATATTTTCAAAGAGTAAGTAGCTTTTGCAATTCATTGTGCTTGATGCATTGCACCAGGAAAAAATAATGGATAATTCGATCAATTCCCGATAATCGTCATGTACGATGTATTTTTGCAGTTCATGAGTAAAAAACCTCACCAAGTTTCGTGTCACAAAAACGCTGTTTGACAATATCAATGATTGTTTCGATACCACTTAGTCATACAGTGCGCTTGAAACTGCTTTGGCTCTATCTTGGCCAGAAGAACTCTCCAGCAAAAAGTTACTGCTTCGCTTCAAATTAAATAAAGATCGGCAGGCGTTCTTCCTTAGAACTTCTCACATCCAGGCCACGTAATAATTTTTTCCATCTCAATGAACGGTAACTAATACCTGGTACATTATTCTTAAAATTGGCTTTTATTGATTCCGCTCTATGTTCTCTCATTTGTATTCGAACGCGTTCAGTAGATGATTTATTGATTCGGTAGTCGTCGCAGCTAAGATCTAGTGTTTCTACTGTAGCCTGAAGTATATAAACAGAATCCCTTACGCTTAGTTGACATCTATCTAAACATGCAACTAACTCTGCAGTGATGAAATATTTCCTTGCTCTTTTCGTAGTAGAACTTACTCTTCGTGATGTTGAAGGTAAAGTGTCCTCAGTACTTTCTTCAGAGCTGGTAGATTCATCTCGCCCAGTCATGTATACCGTAAAGTAAAAGATGACAAACAGCTCTCTGAAGACATTTGCGTGGCTCTCTTTTTTCTTCGAGTAGTTTTCCCTGTCTCGCTCTTTTTTTGTTGTCTACGTCCGCCAAGCAACCTGGATGCCCTGGCTGTCTTGGTTTTTGTAAAAACAAGATTTCCAAACTCTTAGAAATCTTCCTCGCGGCGTCTGTAAACACCCTGTGTTTTTTTTTTGCAGCTCTCTCCAGAATTGATAGAGATCCACAGTGATCTAAAATAGGTAACAATAAAAATTATGTTTGAAAAAATGTTTAGTTTCTCTGGATTTTCGCGCCCGTATCTTGTATAATTTATAGGATAACCAGGGCTTATAAACTCAACCTACGGGTATTTTAATATTCAAAACACGATCCATTAGTATGTAAGGCAATTATTATTCCTAAATTCCTACTCAGTCAGATACCACATTTCAGTTAACATCAGTTTAAGATCATTTAAGTCATTTGCCTTTCGCCGTGTTATATCCACGTGCATCTTCAACTATTTTAAGATTTATATTTGGACGGGTCTTTATCGAGAGAAAGTAATGGCGCGAGTCAGAGAAGTAGTATTTCAGAAAGAAATGTTGGAAGAAATTTATTTGCGACATTGTTAAATTATTTCCGACCCATTTTCACGCCGGATACTTTCATTGATAATCGATTGCAATATTTTAATGCGCGCTAAAAACTATATAAGGACACATCTAAGCTTAGAAACATTTTTACCCCCAATCGCCAGGAACTCGGCTTGACCATCTGGCGATTCACTCAAATGAGCTGGCAAATTGCGTAATGGGAACCATAAACCGAAATGACTAAGAAGAAGATCGTTCAGTTTAAATTTGTTGTCAAATATGACTATAATAATTCCAGATATTGTATTATAATACACGTTCTTCGTTTTATTTCATAGTTTTAGAATTAGACTGGATCATCTCCTGATGATGCTATCGTGGTTAGCGAAACGCGCGTCGAGAAGTTTTAAGATGTGATTTGGCGTTTAGTGGTACATCTCTTCGAGTTTAATGATAATGTTTGTTCTAGAGACAGTCTACTTCAGTAAGTCGTACAAACTTCCCATTATGATACTGAAGAATTATGAGTATCGCGTAGAGAGCACGGCACCGGATAGGTCGAGGTGGAGCTGCAAAATGAAGCAAAAGATCAGGTGCAAATCTCGCCTGGTATCGGCAGGCTCGACACTTTACGTTACCAATTTTGATCACAATCACGATCCTACTTTTGAGGGTGACGTTAACAAGCTACATCCCCAAGTTGTCAGTTTAACATTTAACTCACCAAGAAGTACAAAATCTACGTATGGTTCTGGATACAAATAAATCTTTGTTTTATAAAAAAAAATTGTTTTATTTTTAAGTTGATATGATTGTCCTTGACTTCCACGCCAACCTATGAAGAAAAATGCTGATCGAGTTGCCCTTTACTTTGTGATAGTTCATTTTTAAATCGAATAAAACAATTTTTCAAGAAAGTAATGGCTAACCTCGAAGAGATTTACGACTAAGCACCAAATCCCTTTTTTAAACTTCTCGACTCACGTTTTGATTTAATGATTTAATCTGTTTTTGAGATTAAATCATCTTCTGATGGTGCTAACCTCTTCGAGGTTAGTGTTTCAGTTTCGAAGGCTCCAATGGAATAATTGAAAGTAATGGTTATGAAGAAAACATTAATAAAATACTAAAAAACTAAGTTAATTTTGATGAAATCAAACAAATACCATTACACACGCACCATATTCACCAGATGCGGCATCGTGTGACTTTTTCCTGTTTCCTTGATTGAAGAATATTTCAGAAGTCGAGTATGTTCAATCTAAGCTCAGAAAACATCTAAGAAATCCAGCGTGATTCTTGATCCATGGGGTTCTAAAGTAAGGCAATATATGAATGTAACAGAAAAAATAATCAACACTCGATATTCTTGAATAAGTATGGTGAAATTGTTAATAGACTACAATGTTTAATGATTTTGATAAACTGTTAAAGATACTTCTTGGCTAAGGGCCTTGTCGACCCATAGCTTTGTATTTTTTTCTATTACTTTCTTGGTTTTAGGTTTGCTTTTCGACTTTGTTACCTCTTTTTCTTCTACATTATCCCTGATTACCTCCCTCCACTTCCTTCTGGATTTTTCAATCTCCTCTTTCTCCCTTTTAGTTTTTCTACCGCATTTAATATTGCCACGGCCCAACGAGTTTAGGCGTTATTAGAACAAGCATTTTCGTCGAGTTTGTACATATAGAGTTCACAGTAGTTTAAAAACGTTTTCTTACTCAGAATCATTTTAGACGAAAGATTTTAGCACAAATTTTGGTTACATATTTTTTGACGCCCAACGAAAATATGTAACCAAAATTTTTCTGCCTACAGCGACGGCAGTTAATTTTAATTTTTTTTTGGTAAAAATACTGACTACCCAGCTATCGTATGTTATTTACGCAAATAACTAATATCGAATATCAGCCTAATGCGTGATGATACATAAAGTCCTGATACATAAAGTTAGCAAATTAGTGAAGTTAGTAAAACGTTTTTACGACATGAATGCAAACCGTTAGAAAGAGGATAAACCAGAGATTTTTTTAAAGAATTCAAAGACCATGATCGCTTTTAGTTTTTTTTTAATATACAATTCAAAATTGAGCGTCAAATTTATTTTACTTCCTATAAAAACTTTGTGAGTCTATAAAAAAGAGATTTTTAATTTACATAGAACCCTACAACAGTAAAATAAAAAAAATATTTGGAGGCTATACCAATAATTTTCAATGCTGACTTTTGGAATTTTTCAAATAAAGAATTAAATAATTAATACAAAACAACCTGTGGGCCCAATAATGCTTTATGGAGGCTGAGGAGATAACAAAATACTCCTTCTATCGGCTATTTAAATTCGACAAACGGTGCACCAAACGCCCTGTAGTTTTCTTTCCCTGCCCAATCTATCCAATCCAATCATTTTTCGAATCACTGTTAAATGTAACGCTCCAAGTCGATATTGATTATTCATTTGCAGAATGGCTAATTTGTCATCACCTGGTATAATCAGCCCTTCAATTCTAGCAAACAAATGCATAAGTCTTGACATTATCCTCAAGAACACCCGATGGTTAACAGTTACTCCAAATCGAAAAATCAATAACAAATAAAAACTGAGCGAATTTTTTATGTCATGCTCCAACTCATAGTCTAATAAATGATTAACTTGAAATCTCTCGTCAGCTAATAAAATTTAAGAAACCAGATAATAAAAAGAAATAGTAAAAATCAAGTTTACAAAAAAATTGTTTTATTACCAAATATTTTTAAAGACACCCGGTATAAACTACTTGAAATCAGAAAACTACTGAAACTACTTGACTCGACTTGAAATAACTCACGTTGTTGCCAAAAAAATAAGTAATTTTTTTTAATAAGTTTAAAAAACTGATATTGATGTTATAGTATATTGGTAATTAACATTCAACCTTGTTTACGTCCTGTAATTTGTGTTTCGGTTACTAATTTGTCAATTACTTGATTTGTCACAAAATTTCAGCATTCATTTCCTTAACAAAATAAACTACATTAATAATCAAAGTAGTCGCCATATTCTTCACCATTATTCGGCAGAAATTCTTGAATAAGTATGGTGAAATTGTCAACAGACTATAATGTTTAATGATTTTGATGAACTGTTAAAAAGATACTTCTTGGCTATGGGCCTTTTCGACCCATAGCTTTGTATTTTTTCCATTGTTTTCTCTCCGTGGTTCGGCGTTTTCACTCTGTTATCTTTTTTTTTATCTAGATCATCCTTGATTGCCTTCTCCCACTTCCTACTGAATTTTCCTTTTCTTTCTCCTTTCTAGTTTTTCTGTTATATTATTTAACATTGCCACGGGCCAACGAGTTCAGGTGTTGAGAGTAAGCAAAGTAATTTTAATTGGAACAAGCATTTTCGAGTTTGTACATATAGAGTCTACAGTAGTTTATAAAGGATTTTCTTACTCAGAATCATTCCTTCAATGCTCGGTTCAATTTTATCAATTGTTGTCGGTGTTGATCGCCATTAATCGTTTCACCAGGTTTCAGCTGTTCGTAGTACAAAGCTCCCCTAGTATCCCATCAAATACAGAGCAAAGCCTTCTTTCCATATATATTGCGCACTGGTAGTGATGTTGAAGACTAGCCTGCGTCATAATAGATCCACTTTTCATTCACAACTCGATGGAAAAACCCTTTTCTGTCTGGCAAGCAAAATTTCACTAGTGGTTTTCAATGTTCAATTTCAATGTCTCTTTCCTTTAATTCATATGGAACCCATTTTCCTTCCTTCTGGATCTTTTCCAATGTGTATGGACGTTCGGAAATGAAGGATTGGGTAATATTCAATGCTTCTGCCAATTGTTTCAACGTATGAGTTGAGTCTTCGTCCAATAATGCTTGCAAAACTGAATCTTTACTTTTCGGCTGTCCTGGACGAATTTCCTTGTCTTTTATATCAAAATCATCACTTTTAAAGCATTTAAACGATCGTTCACAAGTTTTTTGGGTTAGAGCTTATTTACCATAAGCTTCAATCAACAATCGATAATTTTCAGCAGCTATTTTTTTCAAATCAAAGAAGGTTAATCAAACTTCCCCGCAAAACGTCTTTTTCTGATTCATAATTCGACATATTGTTAACCGAGACACCTTTTAACATAGAAATTATCATATAACGTATAAAATTTCTACCTCATTTGACTGGGCCTTGTTCAAAAATAAAAATTAATTTCCTATTTAGGGATTTTTTAAAAATACGAGTTCCCACGGTGTGAGAGTCAACAAAAACAAAATATAATTCTTCCATTTATATTATTTAGTATTTATCGAATATAATGACTAACTTTAAATAAACAAATATGATTTGTTTTTTAGAGACTGTACACTTCACAAAGGCAACGAAACTTCCGAGACTGATACTTCGTAACTTTGAGTATCGCGTGGAGAGAACCACGCCCACCAAGTCGCGCTGGTGCTGCAAAATGAAAGATAAACTTAGGTGCAAGTCAAGATTGGTCTCGGCTGGAACTACTTTGTACATTTCAAACTTTGATCACAATCATTCCGCCAGTTTTTTCGATTTCAGCGAAAATGTTCACCCTCAGCAAGTCAATGTTGTATTCAAATATAAAAAGAATGGTTAAATTTTGTATCATGTTGGGTTTTTTTTCTTATACCATTTCATATTGTTTATATCACTTTGTTATTGCTTTACCAGCTGTAGCTTCGTTAGAGATAAACATTTTCGGTGTTAAAACTGTATATGTATATATGTATATATGTATATATGTATATATGTATATATGTATATATGTATATATGTATATATGTATATATGTATATATATATATATATATATATATATATATATATATATATATATATATATATATATATATATATATATATATATATATATATATATATATATATATATATATATATATATATACACATAAAGTATGTCGGAAAAAAACGGAACTTTTTAAATTTAAAGAAAACTACTAGCGCCATCTATTAAAAATATATAATCTGGAAGCTGTATATCTCCTCTATAAGACGAGATCGTACTTTCTGTCACCTCTCAGAAACATAAGGAAACAAACAGCTAATATTAAATTTTGTATTAACATTTGAAGTGTATGATTCGATGACGGTCGTGACACTTTGGTAGACGACCCAAAGCCAGGTCGGTCCAGAAATAAAAATCTCGATGAGTGAGATGGATTGCGGAGGAATTAAGTACGACCCCAGAAATTTTGACAAATGATTTAAATAAACGTAAAGTCAGTGTGAATGAGAACCATCAGAATGAGGACTGTCGCTGTTCAAAAACCAAGTCTGTGTGCTTTATCGTCCTTGGTATTCGCCTGATTTATCTCTGCGTGACTTTTCTGTTCCTGAAATTCTGTTCCACAAATTCAAGAAGCCGTGACGAGTGTTATTCAGGTGATTCCGAAAAACGACGTATAAAAATCTCTGCTAGCATTGGT
This sequence comes from Cosmopolites sordidus, assembly GCA_031761425.1. Lineage (NCBI taxonomy): Eukaryota > Metazoa > Arthropoda > Insecta > Coleoptera > Curculionidae > Cosmopolites > Cosmopolites sordidus. Next base: position 38,282 of record JARFXV010000577.1, on the reverse strand, counting down.
TTGATCGTGTCCGGCAGTGTATTGATGGAAGGGATATATAACTAATTGTTTTTATTTTGGTTTAAAAAGTTCTGTTATTTTTCCGACATACCGTGTATTCTTAGGAAATCCAGCCGGATGCTATTTCTTCCTTGTACAAGAACTTTCCAGTTTCTCGTTAATTTTGTTCGTTTTATTTTGCACTTTTTAAAATATGTATTTTCGGGTCACTTGTTCTAATATTTCTATTTTTAGGCATAATTTACTTCAGAAAAGGCCAGAAACGACCCATAATGGTACTGGGTCAGTTCGAATACAAAGTCGAACGTCAGACCACGCTGACCAATATGTGTTGGTGTTGCGTGGCGAAAGAAAAGCACAGATGCAAAGCTCGTATCATCACGTTTCACGATAATGTCGTCATTAAGCGAAAGGAGCACAATCACCCGCCTACCTTTAAAGGCGACTGTGCCATGCAGCCGAAGAAAGTCACCATAAGCTATGAACCAAGGAAGACCTTCACCAGGAAGAAAGTGGCGACGAAAGTGATGCGACAAAAGTCAAATGATGATTCGGATGTTATTGAGTATATTTCCAAATATGATAGTGATTAAAATTTGAGGTTAGAAATTGAGTTACTGTTTCTGTTTCAATTACTTCTAAACAACACAAAATCTTGGGAAAATTAATGTTATGTTGGTGTAAAAACGTAGGACAAGTCTATAATATGATCTACAAGGGGTACTGAGGGTTTATTTGTACAAAAGACTAAAAATATATCAATGTTTTTGTTCTGAATTCATTCAATATTCAAAGTTATTAGTTTTTACTGCATGTGTTTAAAGTTTTGTGTAATTAATAATAATTTTATTTTAAGAAACAAAAGTATGTTACCAAAAATAAATTTGTAAAAGAATATTTTTGTTTTTTAATTTTTCTTGTTATGGTCATCATATATATATATATATATATATATATATATATATATATATATATATATATATATATATATATATATATATATATATATATATATATATATACGACTGCATTGACCGAAAATCTCTGTTCAACATCCTAGAAGAACTCGACCCCAAAACACTACGATTGATCAAGCAGACACTGACATACACAATCTCTAAAGTGAAATTTATGGGAGAAATTTCCGAACCCTTCCTGATTAGAACCGGAGTTCGCCAAGGAGATGGGTTATCCCCACTCCTCTTCAACCTGGTCCTGGACAAAGTCATAAGAGAATGGGAAAGGAACTAAAAAATCAATTTTTTGAGGGCATACGGCAAGACACACAATATCTATAATAAGAAATGCCTATCCACATACGCAAAAATAAGGCACTACAACACAGTAATCAAACCAGAGGTACTGTACGCAAGCGAGACACTTACACTCCATACAAAAAGCGGCATAGAAAACATACTAAAAGAAGAACGCAAACTTATGAGGAAAATTCTCGGCCCAACACTGACAGAGGAAGGATACAGACTACATTCTAGAAAGACCACAGAGAGAATGTCCAACGTAGCGGCGGACATAAGAAAAAGAAGCTTGAACTTCTATGGACATATCAGTAGACTCCCACCGACAAGACTCACCAACAGAATTCTTCTATACAAGGAGTCAAGTCAACAGTATCATGGATCGCACAAGTCAGAGCTGATCTGGGAAAGGCACAAATGGGTCCGACAGAGATTGAGGATCGAAGAACGTACAGACACAAAATACATATGTGGAACGCTGCATCAGAGAGCGAAGTTTCGAGGAGATCAGGAACAAAGTGGACGGAGGAGAGAAAGAGAATCCACGGAGAAAGGATGGGAGAGGTGTGGATGGTTAGAAAGAACACTCGAAAATGAGCCAGAATGCTTTGCGTGATCCAACCGGGTCTATACTATATATATACAAATGGGTCCGACAGAGATTGAGGATAGAAGAATGTACAGACACAAAATACATATGTGGAACGCTGCATCAGAGAGCGAAGTCTCGAGGAGATCAGGAACAAAGTGGACGGAGGAGAGAAAGAGAATCCACGGAGAAAGGATGAGAGAGGTGTGGATGGTTAGAAAGAACACTCGAAAATGAGTCAGAATGCTTTGCGTGATCCAACCGGGTCTATACACACCTAATAATAATAATATATATATATATATATATATATATATATATATATATATATATATATATATATATATATATATATATATATATATATACACTACTGGGCACAAGGTAATCCACATATTATAAGGGAACATTATCACCAGGACCACTTTAGTCTTAATGTTTTTTGTTTAATTATGAAGAATAGAGAGGCATATCAAGTGTTCGATGAAAATTTGAATTGGGCTAGATATCTGGAGATACTCAGAGGCTTTATTAGTCCACTATACACCAGCAGTTGACCTTGGTGTTCGAGGATCGGTGGATTAGCCCACAGGGACCCTGGAACTGGCCTCCCAGATCACCCGATTTGACGCCCTTGGATTTTCACCTCTGGGGCAGTATAAAAGAACTAGTGTACTCTAGGCCTGTACAAACTAGAGAGGAATTATTGAATCGTGTTCACGATGCGTTCATTAATCTAAATCCAGGCGAAATTCCGAGGTCTGTTTCGCGAAGAGTATATGACAAGAGTTTTACAGTGTTAGAACCAAAATAGCGGTCATATTGAACAATTATTGTAATTTTACAATCATTTATTATTTCTTGTAATTTTGTTCCAATTTTTTTATATCTTTCATTTGTTATTAAGTTCTAAATTTAGTTATGTTCCTGTTTTGTTTTCATGTTCTAATGAAAGTGAATTTCTGCCTGAATCTATCGGTATCGGTATCTATCGGTTTCTGCCAAAAAGCACATTAAGATATAAAATATGGATTAAAAGAAAACGGTTGGAAATAGGTATAGGGAAAGTTTTAGCGAATCGATGCAGAATCAAATTCTACATCCGACCATCCAATAATATACAGAGTGTCACATTTAAAAGAATGAAAGTGTCATTTTTGTGCTTGTGTCTACCCTAGAAACGCTTAGCAACAGTCAAAAATGGGTAAAAGGCGTAGTGTTGAAATTAAGGCTACATCATTCAATATTTGTAAAAGAATCAAGGTATTTAAGAAACAGTTCATCATGAAATTCTTTCAGGAATCCAAAAATTAAATAATATACCGGATGTTCCATTTAAAATAAAAGAAGTTACTGGCGATTGCCGGGATAACAGGAAGTGCTATGAACTTGAAAATATTTTAAAACGAAAGAGAAGTCCAAAAATTCAGAATTCTTAGTTTCGCGGCTGTTTGTACATTTAGTTACAAGGCTTCCCGACACAGGGTACTAAAAAGCACAACGAGGACGTCACGCTGGAAGAAACCACGAGATTTCCACGCGAAATTATAGAGATTGAGGAAAAAAAATTGAAATTGTTGAAAACGAGTCAATAATGAGTACTAGGTCTACAGCAGGTCAAGTTGAAGTTGGTCATAGTGTGGAAGACTTTTATTCCTATCATTATCGGGATAAAAGCATACATATATACGGGATACAGGTCACAGAGTTACAACCCGAAGATTATCCTAGAAGAGTTGAGTTTTGTCAGTGGCTTTTACACCAGTACAATAGAATTGAAAATTTTTCAAATTTATTTTGGTTACCCACGAAATGGAATAAATAATTTCCACAACAACCATATTTGGGCAGTAGAAAATCCGCATGCTGTGAAAAAAAAACAATTTTAACACAGATTTTCAGTAAATGGCATGCTTATTGGGTCTTTCTTTCTTCGAGGTCGACAAAATAATCTGCCACAATTGTCATAAGATGTTGGATAGAGCTCCGCCACACTTTAAACGAGAAGTTCGTAAACATTTAAATAATGAATTTCCTAACAGATGGATAGTGCGCAATGGATCCATCCGCCAAGCCCGGCGATTTCTTTGTGTGGGGCTATTTAAAAAAGTTAGTTTGTCACGATGGAGAATTAAAAACTGTGGACGAGCTACAACAGTGCATCGAAAACGCTATTGATGTTATTCGTGTACACTGGGATTTTGTTTTGGACGCGTGTAGTGACATATGGGTATGCCGCGCAAGATTTTGTGCTAAATGAACAAATGGTTTTTTGAACACTTTTTCTAACATTTTTGTTTTTGTTATTCTGGAACTGATTTTTGCTAAATTGACTTCTCTTTGCGAGTTCTACAACGCAGTGGGCGAGAATATCAAAAAGTCAGGTCTATTGTCAAATCTTGTGTTAAAAAACTGTTAATCACATATTTATTGTGCAACTGTTATATAAATGATTTAAATTTTATATAATTGAATAAATGAATGATACGAAAGACCCTGACCCAGATCCCTGAAAACTGCAGTTTTCAGTTTCAGTCATATAGTTGGAACCGTCCCTATAACATTGTTTGGGATCGTTACATCGTTGTTGACCTGTACTGGTAACACCTTTACCAAAATTTTAAGTGTACTTTTCAAAGCATTATGAAGGATTTTCCCCTTTGAGAGGGAGAATAATCGCTGCGAACTAACTTTGACAAGTACGGTGCATGTGAAGACGTGGGTCTTGGAGTTTTACACTAATAATCCGAAACATGTTTGCCGGGGCATTATCGTGGTGAAATAACACCTTCTTTTTGACCAGATTAGAATATTTAGCCTAAATAACAACACCTTTTAATTAGTCCAGTAACCTAACTTTGCCGGTGATGACTCAGCCTTTTGTCAGATCATTTATGAGACTGAAATCCCAAAAATCCGTAGCCATGGCTATACCTGCTGATCAAACCGTTCTCTGGCGTCCTCTGACCTGTCCCACCAACAGTTTAGACGCTGCTCTCTCTGGAATATACTAGTTAATCCATTTTTCATCTATCTTCCGTCGTCGTCTATCTACCGTCGAATACAAAGAAAAATAAGGAATAAAACAATTTTTTACGTTGTTATCTATCACTTTTATTTTTAAACAAAAAATTGTGTGACTAGAGTTTCGTAAAACGACTTTTCATTCTCAAGCATTACTTTAAAACTAAGGTTTTACAGCTGTTTATATATTCTATGTACCTAATTTTATACTTTTATTGGGGTTATTTTTTACAATATTTTTAATAGGGGAATTTCGGAGATCCATCTGATCGTTTAATAGCTGTCTAGACGGATCTTTATTATATTTATAAATTTCAATAGCTTCGCTTTTGGGCGCTGTATGTAAAATTTTCAAATTTGTAATCTCAGGAAATATATGTTCGGTATATATGAAATGGTTCGCAAAATTAGAGTGTTGTTTCTTTAATATGTATGCAGATTTATGTTCTTCTTGTTTAAAAATAAAAGTGATATATAACAAACTCAAAAATTGTTTTATTCCTTTTTTAAAAAATGAACTATCACAAAGTAACGGATAAATCAATCAATAATTTCAAAAGAAAAACAATCCTTTAACATATGAACGATCTCGTTTTTACCTCGAGAAAACCTAAAGGAGTAAGTTTTATTCCGGAAGCTGTTCTTGTAAATTTTACATAAATAACACAGGTCTGCAGTGGATTTGGTGCCGGAAAGACTAAAACGGTTTTAAATATGCTAATCAATAAATGTATGTGTAGTTTTCGAGATATGATAAGTGTCGAGAAAAAAAAGTCTCGACGGCACCAACATTTTCTTTTATTTTGTGGACCTGTGTAATATTCGATGCTCTAAGTTTTTTTCTTTCAGAGATAGTGTACTTTACGAAAGCCGTAAAAAATCCATTGTTGATCATCAGAAATTACGCGTACAAACTAGAAAGAAAACGTCAAGACAAAAATATATGGTGTTGCAAAAACAAAGAGAAATACAAGTGCAAGGCGAGGTGCATTTCCTACGGTAAAGTCGTCCAGTTGAGAAACCACTATCACAATCACAGCTCTGAAGTTACCATCACTAGCGACATGGGTTCGGCTCACTTGACAGTTTTACTTGGTTGATTGCGTCGCCAAAACCGGCTCGTTGGTCACTGGATTCTCCAAACTTTACACCAAGTGATTTAAGATGCTTTTATTTATGTGATCGTACAACCAAATAGAATCTGATCTTGTGCTTCTTCTGATTTTGATAAATTTTATTCAATGAGTGTATTTGGCGGATGATGAATGATATATTGTTGATCATGTATATGATGGTAAAGCGTACTTGAATAAAGACTTACTTTAAATAGTTTCGTCAGTTTTTTATGTCTACCTTTGACACATTTATCACTTACTACAACTTTCACGCAACTGTCGGATTCCAGCATATCGTAAAATACTTGCTGGTTTTCGTGTGAGAAAGACACAGGCTTTTTTCGACTTCCTCCAGATATGCGAAGCGCTTATCAACCAAGTGATGTTGCAGCAGGGCTCGAAGGGATTAAGCCTGATGAGATAAAATATCCCATTCTAACTCGGTGGAACATGTTATTCTTACTACAGTAAGAATAACATGACGACGGAGGGGGAGGGGGGGGGGGGCTATAGAGTAAGGGAGGTGGGATAGTGCTTGAAGGGGCGATAGGTAGTAATCAGGGACATAGAGAGTCAGAGGGTAGATAGAGAGTGAAGAAGGAATTAATATATAACAAGAAAAATTGTGCTATAATTCTTTGTTTCGTCATATTTAATAAAATTCTACCTTAATCAACAATCTTTCCTTAACCTCTTTACACTAAATAAAGCATTTCGAGATCATCCTTATCCTGAACAATATTTTAGAACTTTCAACGTGGATAACATCAAGCTCACCATCGATAAATAAATTGAAGCTGCCCCAGACTAACGATTATGTGGTTGTGAAGCTGACAGCAAAGAAAAGCTTCAAGCACTACGTGGCTACGATTCTGTCGAAGACAGACGAAGGTTACGTCGCTAAGTTCATGAGGAAAGCACTAGGGAACAAATTTATTTTTCCTTGCAATGACGATGTGGATCATGTGGAGATTCATGAGATTGTTGATGTGCTGTCACAGCCCAGTATCAACAACAGGCATCAGTACAGTTTTATTATTGATCTCAACAAATTCAAAAATATGAATTAAATATTATTATTGTTTATTTGAATTTACATCGTGGCACTAAATAACTATCGCCCAAGAAATAGAAAGTGCAAAGCAGGAAGTTTTCTGCCCGAATTCTCTAGGACTAATACTCAAAGAAACATCAAGTCAAAACAAACCTTAAGTATTGGTGTTTCCGGAACATGTGCGTTATGCATTAAAATAATCAAATGTACTCACAAAAAAATACATGTAATGAATATATAGCTCATTCAGGGAAATAATGGTTGCACGTCATCAAAATCTGACACACTCACGTTACAATGTTGCCACATCAACACCAAAATACCCAGACTTTGGCATTTGTATTATCGATAAAACTGTAAATGAGAAAGTAACACGAAAAGTTTTTTCTTCGACAGTTTTAATTAAAACTCTGTTTCGAAACTTTTGCTTGTCAACATAGGGGCTTTTCGTTTAGTTCACACAAAGTTTAATTATTCAGTGTCACTAAAACATCTTTCAGCATCTGAATCGCTGTTCAAGTAAATTATTAAGAGATTAACTTCTAGTCTATCAAATACTATTTCCCATTCGACCATCTTTGAATCTCTTCTGGTGTATGTGTGATGCTGTTCATCCAGATCGGTGATATGGTGCATTATCCATGACAATAACTGATGGCTCCTCCAAGATTTTCAACAGCTGGTTTTCAAACCAACACAGAACGTTATCTTGATTCATTTCTCCATGATAGTCACCTTTTGTTTTAGAAGAGAAGACTAATTCGGCTTCTGGAATAAAGCCATTCTTGTTCCCAGCATGAAGAACAATATATCTGCAATAACATGTTATTATTAACATGTCTTAAAACAATTTTTTATAACAACATGACTTGTTATCATATTGCCATGAGTGAGTCAAGGTACCGTTTTGATACATCTTTAAAAATTGGATTCGTTTAAAGGCAATCTCTGGAAGTTTCATCAGACCCCTACGTGGATTATCTTTATTCCATTTGAATTTCTTTTAGAAGTGTATGAAGCGAAGTTTTACATTCACCAAAGAGCTGCACGTTGTTTAGTTTTTTATGAATACTTTCAACATTAACCGTTTGTTCGGACATAGTTCAATAACATTTGATAAAAATAGATTTTTCATTGATTTGATTGTGAATTGAGCTCATGTCAAGATGATCTAGATTAGTTACTCGTTTTGGACGTTGACGCTTTTTCTTTAGTGATTTTAAGATTTCGTGATTCTTCAACTCTTTCGAAATAGCAGAACTGTACCATTACTAATATTTAGTGCAGCTGAAACTCGCTAAAAAACTCCAATTAACCATGAGAGCTACTAAGTTATTAATACATACCTCTCTCACGGCGTTTGATGGCAAAAGAAGAGCCCATTATCTCGTTCCTGTTCAAAATAACTGATAAGTGACGAGACAAGAGATTTACACCGACCGCTTAACGTTTTTGGCATTTTTGTGCAATTATAATTGCAGATTTTTGACTACAGATCTCACAAAAACAGAAACTAAACTAGAAAATAGCTAAAACAGCGAATAATACAGTAAAAATAATTCAGTAACGTGATTCTACGAAGAAAGTTGTTTTAAGTCAGCAACACTGTCCAGAACCACAAACCTAAATGTTATTTTGACAGCGAATTCACAGAATTTAATCCACCGGCTCACTGTATTTTTATCCTATTCTAATAGGATTGGAGGAAGAAGGAAAGATAGTGCTCTGAACTTTAAATGATTTTTTTTTTCTTATGGATTTAAATTGGCAATAGATTTCTCTAGATTGATGACTTGCAACCATTATTTCTTGATTTTTTGAAGATATAAATATTTTCTGTCATTGCATAAAACGATTTATTCACGAATCTTACATATCGAGTCCTGTCTCTAACATTTACTAATTTGGAGTTATTCAGTGTCACGTTGCCAAGTACTGCTTATTTTTTTTAGAGGTTTAATTATGTTTAAATTCCATATTCTTTAAAAATGATCACCTTTCTTATTTAGTAATAAGATAAATGTAGAAGAACCATATTGTCATAAGATTTCAAGCGATTGTTTTATAATATGTTAATTAAATAAATGTTTTTCTCAATTAAAAAAAAATGTTTTTGTAGCTCATTTGAAATGGACAACTTTAAAATGGAAATAGAAAACGTTCTCTTTCAATGAGAGAGCGATAGAGGGGAAGATAGTGAGAAATAGAACGAAAGAAAGCGAGGGATTGAAGGAGAGGGACAAAGGGAGGGAAATTGTGCGGGTGATAGAAGGAAAGTGAAGGGGTGAGAAAAGGCGAGGGGAAAAGAGGGATAGTAAATGGGAGAAATAGCGAGGGAGTGAGTGGTTGTGAGGGAAAATATGTTTCGGTTAGTCACTCTCCATTATGTTTCAAATCTAGCGAATATAGGCTATTGGAGAGTACCATGGTACCTTTTATAAGCAAAGTAAATAGTTTTTCTTCAAATTTCGAAGTCAGGAAGTTTCAGCCTTTTTGACATTTGGGACTTGTCAAAGAAAAACGATATCACCTGCGAATCTATGATGACGCAAGTATACACCATTGCTTTTTATTCCATTCGGTATCCAATCCATCCAGATTACGAAATACCTCTTGAAGGCATGCTGAGAAAAACAGGCGATATTAAGTCACCCTACCGTACACCCCATTCGACATCAGAACTGTCGCTGCAGCTTATCATTCATGGATTCGGGTGAAAGCTTTGTGTTTACTGAGGAGGTTTATCGAGTTCTAGTTTTTTAAAGATTCCTATGCTCTTTTTTTTCAGGAAGAAGAATCAGTATATTCAGTGAGAACACGCATTGAGAATGCCTAGATATATATATATATATATATATATATATATATATATATATATATATATATATATATATATATATATATATATATATATATATATATATATACCCCTAGATAAAGCATACGTAAACCTATTAGCATCGATATATGAGGGAGCTACAGCCATAATATTCACCTTGATGATCTTGAAGTGGGAGTTAATGTAGAACGAGGTGTACGGCAGGGTAATCCAATATCGCCTATTCTTTTTTCGGTTGGCTTTAAAGAAGTATTCCGTAAACTGGATTGGGAACATGATGGTATAAAGATCAATGGTGCAAACTTAGGCCATCTTAGATTTGCAGATGATATCGTTCTCCTTTCATAAGACCCAGAGAAGCTGCAAAAACGCATACAAGAACTGCAAAGGACTGGCGAACCATTTGGCTTAAAAGTAAACCTGAAAAAGAGTTAGGTTATTGTTCATATTTGTTCTTGTTGCCCTTCTCATAGTTGTTGGTGAGTTTTCGCCTCTTCGACTATTTTCATCCATCCTGTCCTCTCCATCCCTCTGCGTTTACTGTTTTTATATTTTCCTCCACCTGCTGTCTCCATCTGACCCTGGGTCTCCCTCTCGGTCTGCTCTGTGCTGGTTTCCATATTGTTATCTCTCTTATTGGCGTATCCCTGTCTCTTCTCATTACGTGTCCATACCATCTTATTCTTTGTGCTTTAATTGCTCTCATTATGTTTTTCCTTCCCAACAAGTTGTCGATTTCAAAGTTCATCAGATTTCTGTACTCGTTGTTTCCCACTTTCTTTGCACCCATTATGGTTCTCATTATCTTACGTTCAAAAATATATAGTTTGTCTTCCTCTTTTTCTGTGAGTGTTACAGTTTCTGCGGCATATATTACTATTGGTCTTATTATTGTTTTGTATATTCCTAATTTATTCCTTGTGCTCAATCTCCTGTCTTTCAGTAATTTCTTGTTGCTATGGAATGCTCTATATCCTTTATGTATCTTCTCTTCTATATCAAGTCCCTCATTTCTTCTATCTATTATGACCCCCAGATATTTAAATGTTTTTATTTTTAGTGTTTTTACAAATTTATAGTTTCCGCACTACAAATTTCTCAGTATTCTTTCATTTCTGATGCAGTACATATACTTTGTTTTTTGCTCACTTATTTCCAGCCCTTTTTTCTTAGACTCGCGGTCAAGTATTTTTATTAGCTCTCTCTGCTCTCTAGCAATTATTGCAACATCATCCGCATATGCCACTATCTGTACAAGATGTTTATTTAATGTTCCTATATTTTCAATTCTCTGTATTATGCTATCCAATGATATTATGAATAATAGTGCCGATAACATTCCTTGTTCTGTATATATTCTTGCTTCAGACTCATTCATTGTCATATCTATCAATCTTCTAATCTTTCTTGGAACTTCGATTCTTTTTAAGTCTTCCATGAGTTGTTCTCGGTTATCCTCTCTAAAATCCACAAAAACTATATGTGCTACCATATTATGTTCATATATCTTCTCCGTGATTTGTTTTAGTATATGTATGGCATCTACTGTCGATCTTCCTTTTCTGAAGCCGCATTGATAATTTTCTATACGTTTTTCTGTGTATATCTCCAGTCGTTCTTTTAATATGTTTGTAAGTACCTTATATGCCGCATTTAGCAATGTAATTCCTCTATAGTTTTGCATTGTGTTCATCAGGTGTATATATATATATATATATATATATATATATATATATATATATATATATATATATATATATATATATATATATATATATGTATATATATATATATATATATATATATATATATATATATATATATATATATATATATATATATATATATATATATATATATATATATGGAATTAATTTTTATTTTCGAACTTGTTCTTAAACAGTATATTATCTTTTCTTTATTTTTAGGAATTATCTATTACAATACTGGTTACAAACATCCGAAAATCATATTCGAAAACGTGGATTATCGCATCGACTTTAAATCGGCGAAAAACGCAGGAAAAACCACTTGGAGATGTACATTTTATTACAGGACGAAGTGCGTGGCGAAACTTTGCAAAAGCGGCGATGTAATTCGCCTACTGGGTGAACACAATCACGATATCAGGTCTGACTTGTTTCCATTAACCGATGCGCAGTCCCAAAGAGTCACCGTGATCAGAGAGAAAAACTTTCGTCCTTTTGGTCGCCTTTATCCACAAGCTACTTTAAAATCTGACTTTGTTGAATCTGTAAATACTTGAAAAAAATATATATTTTTATAAAAAAATATGGAGTTTATTATCGTGAAGGATATCGCTTCGGAGACTTTATGAGTTCTCATTTATTCTTAAATTATATTTAAATTTTTCAGGAAATGAAAAAATCTAATTATTTTCTAAAGAAGTACAATATTTAGAAAATTTGTTTTTGAGTTACATTTTAGGGTCAATCAGCAATTGAAAGTTACACGTTAACGTTAAAGTTAGAGTTAGGAAAGGATTTACGGTTAGAGACGCATCAGCAATTACAAGGCAATTTAGCAACTGGACCTACAGCTTAACGTGGGTTCCGAACCGCGGTCATCAGCCACCGACAACCCAGGTCAGCACCCCCCTCAGGCTATCAACCCTTGGTTATGTGCTTACCCATAGGTCTGACCAACGTAGACACTTCTCAGAAGGCATCCGGCCTTATCCAGCCTTTAACTGGCGCGACTGAGGGGTAATTCGTTGTCGGATTTTACACTCTTGCCTAGAAACAATCACAAATATGTAACAGTAAACAGACAGAAGAAAAAAAGAAAAACATCCATCCGACCGCTGGAATCGAACCAACTACCGCTCCAATGCAGGGCACAGCAGCGACAGGCCGTTGCTTTTACCGTCCGCACCAACGCGACCGGCAAGTTAGGGTTATTATGTATGTATATTTAGTTAGAGAGATACGCCCTATTCGAAATTCACGATATTGGGTACACAAAATTAAAATAATAACCATATAAATTTGACGAAACTTTTATTTTAGGTATCTAAAATTAAACATAATAATTAAATTAAACATAATTAATAGACCTTCTTTAAAAATCTTCTTTTACAGACTCTCTTTCGTTTGTAGTGCGCCATTGCAGTACTTCGTCATAAAAGTCTGTAAATTCTGCTGGTATATATTATTTCAGTTTTGCAATATCTGCAATTTTCAGATGATTAATAGGTACTTTGCCACTATAAGCTCCATCAGCTTGACTTGGTAAGTTACTGCAAGTACCTTTCACTTTAGAAAGAACGAAAATGTCCGTAGAGGTGTCATTATCTATATATTACTACACCAGGTTTTTTCCTTTCCAACCTTTCTACTTTTTCTAAATCTAGTGTATGTTATGCAGGCGTGGTATAAAATAGTTTAATTTAATAAATCAATATTGGAAAAAAGAATAATCGATCCAACTTTTATCTGCAAGTCTCTCCCGTTCGTCATCCTTGTACTTGTCTCCCTTTGTGGTTTTTATAACAACGTGTTTATATTTCTCGGTATTTCTTACTCATCGTTTTTTTCGGAATTTCATTGTCTGAATCAGAAGAACTCATTATGGAAGCTCGACGGTTGCTAGCAACTGACAACGCAATCACTGATGGATAATGCATAAAAGGATAATACAAGAGACATATTTATTATGGTGATTAACGATATGGTTAAGCAATAAATTCGAAAATGGCACATCTTTTAGAGTTGTGACCTTTTCAAAATTATTTGGCATCACGTTATGACGTCGGCAGTAGAACGAATACTAGATATGTGCCTTTTCGATATTGATATGATATGAATGATATGAAAAAAACTTGTCTTAAGGATGCTAGATGTGACCTTTTCGAAATTGCATATTCAAGTATGTATTAAACTGTTTTTCCTTCAAAATGCGCTTCTATTTCTAAATAAATCAATTTCGGGAAATGTCCATCCTGGTATTTCGTAAATGTTCTCATATTTTATTTTTTAGATTTAGTTTATTTTGATTTCGGCACGAAAAATCCGAAATTGATCGTTGACCATCACGACTTCAACATCGAGCGAAGGACCCAGAGAAGCACCAGTTGGGCGTGTGCCTCTTACTATTACACCAAGTGCAAATGCAGAATCTCCACCACCGGAAACGTGGTCGTGGTGAAAGGAGAGCACAATCACGAACCGAGAAATAGGAAGAAGAGCGAAAGTTTAACCTCGAAAGGTGTTAAGATTGTCAGACATGCAAAATAATATTTGTTGCCTTGGAAGAGTCGAAACAATATAGAAGATGAGAGAACAGATTTACTTATTGTATTGAAGAAAATTCACTTAAGTTGTATGTAAATGTTGATATGACGGTCACTTTTTATATTTTGAAATTGAAAAAAAAAATATAACGTTGTACGGGGTGGCGCAAAGGTAGGTGTCTCATTTTAAACTTGAAGTAAATATTTTTTATCGAACTAGTAGATTAAAGAAGAGTTTCGGGAGTTTTTGTTCAATTCTTTTTTGGATAATGGTGGCCATTTTCACGTTTATGAACTGATGCTAACACATCGGTCAATAAGTCTGACAAATAAAACTCACTTTTTTGCAAATTTCGATTTTATTCCTCAATATACTCTCCTTGAATAATACAATCATTTTAACGCATTTCTAATATTTCATAGAACAATTTCTCTTTAACTTCACAATATCCTTCAGTTTCGGCAATTACCTATTCATTGGAGTGAAATTTCTTTCCAGCGGGCATTTTTTTGAGGTTTGAGAATAGGAAATAGTCGCTGGGGCCCAGACCTGGCGAATACGGTGGATGAGGAAGCAATTCGAAGTGCAATTTAGCCATCGTTGCCAACAATTTGTGATACGGGCAAGAGCACTTTTTTTAGTATTATATAGCAGTGATGCTATATAATATTCGTTAATGATGTGAGTAATCGAAAGTTTACTCCATATTACCATCACCATATTACATTTCACCATATTACATTTTTCACCTCCATATTACATTTCACCGAACGAAGACAAGAGGGATATTTAAAATGCATTATATTCAAAACTATAATGACCATTATTTGTTCTTTCTTAGATACAATGAAAATATGACTTGTACTTATGATTGCGCCCCATTTTAAACTTGCGTCTCTTTGATGACAATCATATATTTTTCATCATCTTCTTTCTTTTCTTTCTTGATCTTTCTGGATCTTTCGTGATCGAAGCTCACACATATCCGTTAGGTACATTTCAAGATTATTTTACAAAAAAAAGGAGAGACCTTTTGTCCAGTTTCGCTTCTTTACACAACACTTAAAAGCAGAAAAAAAATTAACAGGTTTTTATAGTACAATGTATATCACAATATTACAAACAATTTCTTCTGGAGTCAACTTTATATATGGACAGTGACCGTCGTCAGCCGGGCGAGCCTGGACAACCCGGATCGAAGGGTGCGTCAGGACTGGGCGATCGTGGAGACGGACCTTCCGATGTCGGGTTTGAATAGTAACTAGACAACGTACTCAAGGAACTACTGGCTGTGAGGGAACCGAAGTGTGTCCTGGGTCCTGGCATCCCGAAGCGGTTTTTGTAGAGTGGCAGCGGCAGCTGCTGCAGCCTATCTGTCGTAGATGTCGGCGGCTATTGTTTCAGCTGTGGGAGCGGCGTTTTGTGGTGGGTACCAACAAGCATACGGGGGACAACCGTACAGTCTTTGAAAGGCGGCGTAGTTGCCGACTTCAGCAAGCAGTTCGAGACCAACGGCTATTTGTCTTTTCCACTTCGTCCTGTAACAAACAAGTAAACAATATTACTTTTACTTCATCGAGAAAACTAGTTCTGATGTGATATATCAAATATTTTTGAAGTGAAAACTTCTTTAGCTCCGTTGAGCGATTTTCGGTAGGGGCAAAACTTATTGGGTTCGCGTCACCGACATGATAGTGACGTGTTGCGCCAGACTGGCGAGGCCAATTGCGTTTTAATTGTGTTTTAACGTGTTTCAATTTAAATTGTGTTTTAGATAATTATTATTTTAATTGTTTAATTGTAGAATCACAATATAGTACAAGAGTGAGTACTTAATATGCTAATATTTTTATTTAGAAAAATGAATAACAAAAACAAAGCATTTATTTTCTAATATTTCCAATATTGGTATCAAAATTTGCGTTGAAAAATTTGATATTAATTTTTATAATATTTAATCTTTGCAATACATCGTGCAATGAATATTTCAAAGTAGCTTAGGAGTAATCTTATTAGCATGGTAAAAGAGATTTCTAGTCGTTCGATAGTATTTTTGACGCGGATTTTAAAATGAAACATTCTATAAAATTTTATAATAAATTTAATTTCTCAAAATTATTGTTTATTGGTTTAAATTGCCACAAATAAAACAGGTTTTGTTTTTTTTTTTGCAAAATGATTAGTTATAAACTTATATCATTCAATGTCACCATTAGATCTTCACAAAAAAGTATTGTAATATAATCAGTTTTTCTAAATGTCCATTTTCTATATTTGTTTAGATCGCCGATCCAACGTAAAAAAAATTATACATTTTTAAATTAATAACTTTAAATAATTATTAATTTAAAAATTCAAAAAAAAACACAGTTATTTCAAAGTTTCACGTTTTCACTTCTGTCGACACGCCCCATGATTGCCTACCTTTTTTTTTTTTATATATTCACGTTAGATTTTCAATGTTACTTTAAGCAGGTATGGAATGGTTTAACCACTCGTTGATATTTCCACGGGATAAACAATTCTCGCCATATATATGTTTC
Source organism: Cosmopolites sordidus (assembly GCA_031761425.1). Classification (NCBI taxonomy): domain Eukaryota; kingdom Metazoa; phylum Arthropoda; class Insecta; order Coleoptera; family Curculionidae; genus Cosmopolites; species Cosmopolites sordidus. Next base: position 21,609 of record JARFXV010000577.1, on the reverse strand, counting down.
ATTAATTAAGAGGTGAATGTTTTACCAAGTTTAAAACAAAACAAAATTCCCTTTTTGTTCGATGTTCATTTTTCGACCTATGGTATAAACACAGTGACACTTCGTTGACGTAGTGACGTTAATGAGGGATACACCTTTCAAGAATTTACACAGCCCCCCCTCTTTACAACAACAATACTTCAAATTTAATATTTCTGGTTATTTGTTGCCTCATTATATACGGAGTGACCTTCATATGAAGTTGTTTTTCAACATGTTTAAAGTTGTATTTCAAACGCTTGAAATGTAAACAAAATTTTAGTTAATAATTTCATTATCTTGTTTACTTTGACCTTATGTACAACCCCTTGTTCGTATCTTACTCATATATATATATATATATATATATATATATATATATATATATATATATATATATATATATATATATATATATACATATATATATATACATATATATATATATATATATATATATATATATATATATATATATATATATATATATATATATATATATATATATATATATACATATATATATATATACATATATATATATATATATATATGTATATATATATATGTATATATATATATATATATATGTATGTATATGTATATATATATATATATATGTATATATATATGTATATATATATATGTATATATATATATATATATATATATATGTATATATATATATATATATATATATATATATATATATATATATATATACATATATATATATATATATATATATATATATATATATATATATATATATATATATATATATATATATATATATAATATAAGTGAAAAAAAATGTGATGCATATATACACGTTAAGTATTTTTGACCTTTTGAATCAAATAAATTACAGTTAAAAACTAAACTAAAAAAAAAATGCTTTAATGGTAAACCGAACTAAGAATTCAAAAATAATCCTTAGTATAAGAATAAAGTGATGAAAGAGAAAATTAAAAAAAATTTAAATTAAACATTAACAAGTCCAAGGACCATATTGGTATCTTGTTCATTAGTGCGGCTACTGTAGCTTTGATGTGAGCCATTAGGGTTTATAGTTTTCTTGAACGGTATATTGCCACAGTAACCTAAATCAGACGAATAAGATGAATATTTCAGTACGCACCAATATATTTCAGATTAATGAAAGCAAATCACTTTTTAAAATTGTTATCTTAGATTGAATCATCTCCTGATGATGCTAACATGGTTAGGGAAAAGTGCGCCGTGAAGTTTTAAAGTAATTTGGCGTTTAGTGGTAAATCTCTTCGAGTTCAGTGTTTCCATAGAAGAATTGATGTACGAGGTTCGATAAAAGTATAAAATAGTACATAATTGAGTGAAACATAATTTATTTTAAATATTTGATGTATGAATTACCACGATTAAAGTGCAAGGATTAAATATGTGTTCAGTTTGGTGATAAATTGTTACTGGGCACAGCAGAAGTTACCTCGATTATGTTAAAGTATTGGCAAGCCTGTTTTCATGAACGTTCAGTAATGCATTTCGTAGGAACAACTATAGATGATATTACTTTTATTGTTTTTTTTTTGGTTATATTACAAGGTTACTCGATATGTACTTCGAATGTTTTGTGTTTATCCAGGTAAAATTTAATTAGCGAATTTAAAAAGCGTATGCTTGTTTAGGGCGCGTACTCGGTAATTAGTTTAGAAATTATAGATAATGGTATGTATATAATGGTATTTCTTGGAGATTTCTTTTCAGCGATAAACAACTCAATTTTTTTTAAACCTCCAATATTAAATGTTTTTGCAAGATAATTTCATTTGAATAAATCGTTTTAGGCAAAATTTACTTTGACGTTGGTCAGAAAAATCCGAAGATAGTCATAGAAGGACACGATTTCCTCGTAAGAAAAAAGGAAACCAAGTCGACATACTGGATTTGTTCGCAGTATTATCATCCTAAAGGAGAACGATGTAAAGTTCAGGTCATCACTACAGGACGAAACGCTTACATTCAGGGAGAACACAATCACCAACCCAGAGTGAAAGCTGAAAAGATCAGCAACATGTTCTCGCAAAATTTTAACCTTATTTATTCCAAGTAAAAAACAAATTGGAACGAGCTTAATTCTCTGCCTTTTATATTTATTTATGAGAAAAGGCACTTTCACCACCTTTCAGGATGCATTTGAGTCCCAGGTCGAAAAAAACTTGCTGTTTTTGATGGCATAAAGTCGCAGATGCTTTTTTCGGCTTCTTCAAGTTATGTGAAGCACCTAACAATGAGTTAGCGTCGCAGGGTTCGGAATAGATGAAAATCCAAAGACGCCAAGTTTGGTTAATACGTAGGGTGTGATAAAATCTTCCAAGTTAACTCGGTGATCGCTTTTGCTCCTGAAGGAAGATATCTTCTCTTCTTCCTTTGCCAGTATAAGATTATTTTTTGCCTTCAGAACGTCAGGGAGCCGGGAGTTTCTTTTCTTGAATTATGAGAGCAATGATAGTAACATTAAAGCGTCTACTCAACTGTGAGTTCATAGGGAACCCAACGACAATTCTTTTGAATTTTCTCCGGATTGGATAAACTTGAGTGTGTTCCTATCCGAACTCTAGCAGTATATAAGGATTTTGATTCAGTAGTGAAAGCTTCCACAACAGTTTTTTTCAGCTGAAAGGTGAAAAGAAGTGTTGCTTTTCGAACGACATTGCGTCCACTACTGATTGTTCAGGTTATGTTCACAGTCTGTAGACTCGTATATTATACCTGGTTTCGAAGCTGATAGATGGCGCTTTGAAATATCTGTACGTTAGGAAAAACAGGTCTGATTCGAACAGGTCTTGCAGTTGATTAAACGTGGAGGCAGATAATTAAACTAACCCATTTTGTTATTGTTTTGATATTATTTATTATATTTTTTTACCATTTGTGTTGAATACTGAAATAAAATCTCTTTTAGATTTGTTGAGTTTTTCTTTAAAGATTTTTGTTGTTCTTTTACTCTATTATTCCTTACTGTCCTGTACTTTTTTCTTTTGTGTGTTTTGGTTTGGAGGCATGTAGAAATGAGTGTGGTTCTTTGGCATCTTTGTATTTAGACCGTTTTATCCTTTGTTCTTCTTATTTTATGTTTTGTTTCTGTTGAACAAATTTATTTTCTGTCATTGGCAGATAGAACTCTCATACCCCAACCAAATTCATTTTTTTTCACTCAACCGAAAAAAAGTTAAGAAATTTTCGAAAAAAACGGCCTTTTTTTTCAAATAGTACTTCCCAAAATTACCAAGTAAGACGTTTGTTTTTAATGACTCGTTTTTGAATGAACTTTTTAAAAAAATAAAAAAATTATTTCAATTCATCTTCTATAAAATTTTTGAAAAATCCTTAATTTTTCGAAGTTCGCCATTTTTAATATTTTTCTTTTTTTTGCGAAAAAAACTTCTACTCATTCTACGTTTTATGACGCAAGTCCCATCGAGGATGAACTTTTCTCTCTATTTTTTATGTATTATTTTATTATAAAAATAAAGTTAAATTGCGAAAACTGTTTTTTTCAATAAAAAAAAGGGAGAAAGAAAAGTTGACCCTCGATGGGACTTGCGGCATAAAACGTAGAATGAATGGAAGTTTTTTTGGGAAAAGAAAAGAAAAATATTAAAAATTAAAAAGCGAACTTAGAAAAAACTAATGACTTTTTTCCGAAAAATTCCAAAATTTTATAAAAAATGAATTCAATGAATTTTTTTGTAAATTTTTTTGTCATTTTTTAAAGTAAATTTTTTTGAAAATTTCATTCAAAATGAATATAATTAAAAAAATATATATTTTCTCTCAGTTTTTGAAAGAGGTATGGCTTTTTCAAAAAGCCAAATCAAAAGGGGTCAGGTGTGACGGTAATTGCTTTCCGGTTTTTGTAACAAATTTCACTAACATTCAAGTATGCAGTTTTATGATTTGATACATATGTCATTTTATATGATATTACATTAACCTCAAAACTACACAAGTGACGTTCCGCAACTTTTCTAGTTTCATCAAAAGAAAAAACCCTCTGAAAGTCAGCGTTTGCTGGTAGAGACTTACGGTGACCATGCTTCAGCCATAAGAACATGTGAAAAGTGGTTTTGACATTTTAAATGTGGTGATTTCAACGTTCAAGACAAAGAACGTCCTGGCAGGCCGAAAACGTTTGAAGATGGGAAATTTCAGGAGTTATCGGATGAAGACCCAATACAAACTCAAAAACAATTGGCAGAAAAGTTGAATGTGAGCCGCGTCGCAATTTGTGAACGATTACAAGCGATGGGAAAGATCCAAAAGATGGGAAGATGGGTGCCACATGAATTGAATGACAGGCAATTAGAAAATCGAAAAATCATCAATGAAATGCTGCTGCAAAGGTATGAACGGGTCATTTTTGCATCGATTAGTAACGGGTGGTGAAAAATGGATTTATTTCGAAAACCCCAGCGAAAAAAATCATGGTTATCACCTGGCAAAACCGGCCCATCGACTGCAAGGCCAAATCGCTTTAGTCGCAAGACCATGCTCTGTGTTTGGTGAGATCAGGTTGGTGTCGTATATTATGAACTATTGAAACTAGTAGAAACAGTTAATACTGATCGCTACCGACAACAAATGATCAATTTGAACTGTGCATTGATCGAAAAACGTCCACAATTCACTCAAATACACGATAAGGTGATTTTGCAGCATGACAACACGCCGTCTCATACAGCAAAACCAGTCAAAGAAGTGTTGAAATCACCTGAATGGGAAGTTTTATCGCACCCGCCGTACTCTCCAGACCTGGCTCCATCCGACTATCACTTTTTCGCATCGATGGGGCACGTGCTTGCAGAATTTGCGCTTCGCCGATTTCCAAGAAGTAAAAAAATGGTTCGATGAATGGTTTAGCTCAAAGGAGAAACTGTTCTTTTGGAATGGCATCCATAAATTGCCTGAGAGATGGGCAAAAAGTATAGAATCAAATGTTCAATACTTTGAATAAATACATTTTAACTATCCATTATAAATAACGTGTTTTCTTTAACGAAAAAATCGGAAAAGATTTACCGACACATCTGGTATATATATATATATATATATATATATATATATATATATATATATATATATATATATATATATATATATATATATATATATATATATTTGGTAAGTATTAAATGTTTGTTTTTTGTTAATTATTACTAAATTCTGACAGTATTATTTCTTATTTTTGAAATTATGTTTTAGGTACAATTTACTTCGATGTGGCAACGAAAAACCCTAAAATTATCTTGGATAAGAACTCGTATCTGGTGTTGAGAAAGGAACCCACGAAGACCATCTGGATGTGCTGTAGATATTTCGGAAATAAGTCAGAACGGTGCAAATCCAAGTTGATCACGAGCGGAAAAGACGTCTACGTTAGTGGTATCCACAATCACGATCCCACCGTCACACAACCCATGAAGAACAGCTTGTCTCAACAAGTAAACATCATCAGAAATGACAAATAATTTTGTTTCGATCAAATTTGTACCCATTAAAGATAAAATAGATTAATTTTTTATTAGAAGAGCGTTTAACAATCTGACATGTATGAAACTATTGACTGTCTGTCCTTTTTTTTTTTTAATACCGTTAAGAATCACCCTGTCAGTTGCGGCTCGTGAGGGATGGCGTTGGGGTTCCCCCCTCCAGCATTTATCACAGTAAACAGGCAATTTTATTTCCGTTCAGCATCTTTTAACTCATTTTCCAGATTCACATCTTGTATAGGGTTTCAATAGCACGAAATGTAAAAAGGAGCAAAGGGAAAGCAAAGAAAATTCTTCAGCAGCCCTATTTTCTTCTACCCCTTCCCACTTTAAAAACCCACGAGCTGCTACTGCACCGTGTATATCTTCTCGAAAGATTAAGTTAAGCACAAAACCGTTGCTCGTCTAGTAGTCGTATATTTTTTTTCTATCACTACTATACTTTTAAATTTACTAATAAAATAATTTATGAAAACATTCTATATAATTCAAAACTAAAAAGTTTTTTACTACCCCCCCTCCCCCCCCCCCCCTCCTTAAATACTTTGCATAATCAGTGAAATGTTGACGTATATTTGTAACGAGTGAGAATCACAAATACAATTAGTATTTGAAACATAATTAAACTAATTTGTATTTAAACTAATATATATAGTAATTAAAACAAGCCCTTGTCTTTTAACTTGATTATTTTAGAAACTACAGACAATTCTTTGGAGGAAATTCCTTTTAACCTACTACGAACAATAGGACATGTAAAACTTGGATTCTTACAGATCCCGTCGAAAATGAATGACCTTTTGTTGTGTACGTTTTTTTGTTTGAATGCTTGCGAACTTCATGTGTTTCAACGAATAAAAAGTCAAACCTTTTAAGTAGTTAATTAATTTTAGTTTTAATTTAATTCCAAATTGTTAATTAAGCGGTAATTAAGAGTTATTTAATCAATTAGCTATTGTTTGATAATTAATTTAGCAATTAATTATTAGCTAATTAATGATTAATTAGTAATATGCCAACTACTAGGGCTTTAATGAACGTATTAACTATATGTAAACAACGAATTTATTAAAAAAAAATTATATATCATTTAGTTGTCACTTTTTTTTCTATTATCTCTAGTTTCGCGCAACGATGCTTCATCATCAGGTACATCAATAAAAAATATGCTTGTTGTAATGTTTTAGAGTCATTTAATTTTTTGTGATAAACTCGTTCATATTACTACGAGTGTATGCGAAACGAGGATATTGGTTCATGAATAACGAAACCGGTCTTAATTGTAGATGAAGAGAAACTCTATTTCTTTTTTAGTGCAGGCGCTGGAGGTAGCTGAGAGAAAACAAAAACAAACAATGTAAAACATATCTTGCTACCAGCTATGTTGGTCCCTTCCACTCTCTTCCCATCTCCACGCCGGTTTGTTGAAACCACGCGTGCGAAGAAAAAGGCCAAACAAACAGTGGTGTTTATTTTGTAATAAAACAAATGATTTAGTGAAAGAATCGAAGTCAAAAACGCTGCTTAGTATTAAAAAAACAACAGATTTTTAGACAGTTTAGCTACCTACATAAGTGGGGAGAAAATAACGCGTCGAGAAATTGCGTTGAATAAAAAAACTGCTTAATTTGTGAAAAGTTAACGAGAAACAAAGATAAGCAGCTATATTTGTGCAACGGAACTAATTTTAAATACTGCACGCAGTAAGGAAGACCATAATGTCTGAATGATTGTGGCGTGTTCATATATCGTTTTCCTTTATTTGGGTTTTTCGCCACTATCTAAAACTCAAAAAATATCAAAAGTACCTGTTCTTATGTAAAGAAAGAATCACTGGGTAACAACAAAAAACCAAACGGAGACAAATTTCTCAGTGATTCTTTTTTGTAATAAATTTGCCTAACGCACAAAATTTTAAAGATATAAACATGTTATAAAAATTTTTACAAACTTTTAACGTTAACGTTTCGGAGGGTACTCTCCCCCCGTTTTCAAAACTAAACTAAAAAATAAATTATATTAATTTGTAATATATAAAGTAACGAGTGAAAGTAAATATATTTTTTTTGTGTATGTCAACGATACTTTGACATTGACAACAATAGATTTTCATGACTTGTTTGTACCGACAGTGATACACTACAAAAAGAAACAAATCACATAAAAGACATTTCGAAGAAAATAATCATTAAAATGATTTTATATCATGTACTCAATCTGTTCGCTTTACAAATAAGACGAGAGGGGGTTAAAAAAATGGATCGGCAAGATCCGTATTGTTAATTTTTGACTTATATACTCAAATGGAATTCGGTCCTCACATTTTGCATACTGACCTCCAGCGCCAGGTCTATTTATGTTTGTTTTGTCTTAATATTTTTAAACTTTCTTGCTGTTCTGTTTTAGACGAAAAAACTTAACTTTTTTTTGTAGGGACCATGTCTTCTGTGTACTTCGACGTCGGTAGTAAACATCCGAAAATTATTTTGGACGATCAGCCGTATAGGGTGTTTAAAAAGTTCGAAAACAAAACTGTGTGGCTCTGCACTCAGTATTTTGGAACGCGGACTAATAGATGTAAATCGAAACTGACCACTACAGGAAGAATCATCATCGTCAGCAGTGACCCTCATAACCATGCCATCGTTCCGAAAAGAGAAAGATATTATCAAAATATGCAGTGCCAAGATGTAACGATTATTAGAGAGGGCGAAAATCAATGCCATTCTTAGTGTTATCATATACTGTACATGTTAATAAAAATCAGGTTGTTAAGGATGTTTGAACTAAAAATCCCCACAAATATTATTGACATTTATTAACAAAAGATACATGTATTTGCCGAAGAAAGTGTGTTATCTGCAGGGTATAGTTGGTTGGAAAATTAAATGGAAAATCAGGCTCATCCAGATTAAATTTTTTTCGTCAAAAAAAAAATCTTTCGACTCTTATTGGTTTCCACTTTCCACTAGTTATTGGTGCTTTCCTTTTCAATAATAATTTTTTATATCATGGGGAAGCTTTGGTCTGAAACATTAAATTTAAAAATATTTATAGTCCGTTTCAAGATATTTCGTTGCCCTTCGGAAAAATGTTAATTACCCCAATAAATCTGAATAAAAATATTCCTAGTTCCTACCAGAGATGGAGTGTTTTAACTTCTGAATAATTTTGGGAAAAATAAAGTATTGTTAACTTATGACTAAATTATTATTATTATGTGTGACTATAATATTGTTTACTGGCTTGTGATTTTTGAATTTATTATTACAATAAAAATAAGTAAATAAATTAATCTATTAGAACAATAAAAATTATAACTTAAATTTAATTATACATTCGGACCTCCGGTTTCGCTGTGACTGTCACATAAGAATCACTCACATAGGAATCTTCTATTTTAATAAGATGGTTAATCGAATGTATCCAACTTTCTTTGGGAAAACTATCTACAAGTTTCCTAATTAATGTTTGCAGCACTTGCACCTAGAGTCGGAAAAATGTTTTCTACTCTAACATTGGATTTTACCTGATTGCCCAATTATATTAAAAATACAGTAATACGGGCGAAGACATAAAACCGTATGTCCCATATCAGCAGCAATGATATCACATACATATTCGTTTTTAATATTAAATGTTTTTAATATTTTTAGATGACATTTTTTATATGTAATTTTGAAGTATATATCGTTTTAAACACATAGTTTAAGAAAAGAATGCAAACTAAACTAAAATATTTGGAAACTACTAAACCAAGTATAAAATGAATTTTATCTTTTTACCTATTATTTCATTAGGCCCGGCCCTGTTTACGTTTCATGCAACTTTGCCGGGTTTCGTTACGGCAGGGGTTATTATACGGTAGAGATTATTACAGTCAATCCGTCAACGACATATCTTGAAACGCACTATACCACTAAACCCCAAATCATTAGTTTCTGATTTTTCGACGCGCCTTTCGCTAACCATGTTAGCATCTTCAGGAGATAATTCCATCTCATCAAACATAATCCATCATCATAAGATTAAATCATCTCCTGATGATGCTTACCTGATTAGCGAAACGCGTCGGGAAATTAAAAATCAAGTGATTTGGTATTTAGTGACAAATCTCCGTAAGTTTTCTTCAAACTAAACAGTCCAACAGAGGAATTGGGGTCTGTTAATGTTATTTAGTTGAGAACACCTGATCAGATTGTTAGTTCATATATCTTCTATTCAAATTAAAATAAAATATATTATTTTATAGCAAAGGAACTGGTCTTTTAGCCTTCCTTAAGAATCTTATTCAGATTAAATGCAGTTGGTGACACTTCAGAAAAGTGAATTTATTTTTGACATGTTTTTGATATTTATTTTTGACTTGTTTTTATTTTTTATAACTTGAATGAATTTTTATTAGTACAAGTACTGTTTATTTTTTTAATTATGGGTGTTATATAAAAGTTTTATTGTTCTAATGAATATTTACTGTATTCTTGTACAGTTCTTTCAATAAAAAATTAGAGTGTCGGGAAACAGTGTCGAATAATAAAGTTACCTTCCTTTTGTTTCCTTTCTTAAATTCAACTTTAACAAACATAATTAAATAAACAATCTTCATTTGTGGAAAGTTGAAGGTTGAAAATTCTTTGTTGCTTTGGCCTTCTAGATAACATACGGCCACATATAGCAAGAGGGACTCTGGAAACCAACAGCAAGGTAGGCTGGGAAATTTTATCACGCGCATCATATTCTCCAGACTTCTCCCATTCGGATTTTCGTCACTTCCGTTCCCTGCAAATCACCTGAGGCTTCCTCCAGACATTCACATGTCTGGAGGAAGCCGAAATAGGTCTCAGTGATATTCCCACATAAAAACCATTAAGTTTTTTTCAATCTGGGGTTTTGACAGTTGTCTGACAATTGCAAAAGTGTACAGAAATGAGCGTGATTAGGTTGGTATTATTTTTTCAAACATAAATGTCACATTTTGTGACAAAAGGCCCAGAATTACGTTAAGGACCTAAAAACAAACAACAAAGATGTGTGAGATCGTGCAGGGTATGTCTGAGGATGACCTAATCCTAACCGCAATAAATAATATACACAGAATGTCCGGAAAATAACGGAACTTTTTAAATTCAAAGGAAACTACTAGCGCCATCTATTGAAACACTAGATAATCTGAAAGCCGTATATCTCCTCTATAAAGCGAGATCGTCATCATTAGAATCGATCAACGGATTCTCAAGTTATAGCGCTTAAAGTGACTGTATCTTTTGTCACAAAAACACGACGGAACGAAGAGCTAATGTTAAATATTGTTCAAGCTCGTTAAAACTTGTGTACAAACATTTCAATTGATGAAAAAAGTTTATGTTGATGATGTTTTGTTCCGTACACGTGTGATGCAGTGGTATAACCGATTCTAGATTCAAAACAAAACTCGCGATGGGTGAAATTGGATAGCGGAGGAAGTGAGTATGACCCAAGAAATTTTGGCAAATGATTTAAACAAACGGAAAGTCAGCGTGACACTCCTTATTCCTCACATCTTCAAAGGAAAACCGTCGCTGTTTTCATGAAAATTTTTGATGAAAAATAAAGACGGCATGCTTCAACATTTCGTATTCGCCTGATTTATCTCCGTGTGACTATTTCCTGTTCCAAAAACTCAAACTGGCCATGACAGGAATCTTTTATGACAGTGCTACCCAAGTTCAAGCTGCCGTGACTAGGATCATTGAGACAATTCCGAAAAACGACATAAAAATCTTTTCTAACATTAGTTGAGCCTGCCCAGCGATGTATTGACGCGCAAGGGATATATTTTAAATAAAAATATATATTATTAGCACAGGGACAGTTAGAACCGAAAGTTGGTGAATATCACGCAGGTTTTCGACCGGGCAGATCCTGCCCTGAACATATCCTAAATCTAAAGTTGATCCTAAGACATCAAAAACTGTACACTCAAAATATCGTCTGTACATTTGTGGATTTCAAAAAAGCATATGATTCTATTGACCGCGAATCTTTATACCAAATCTTGAAAGAACAAAGACTAGATCTGAAAACGTTGGCAATTATTAAAGCAACATTAACTAACACAAGGTCAAAAGTTAAATTCATGGGTGACATCTCAGAGCCCTTCGATATTAAAACTGGAGTGAGACAAGGGGATGGACTCTCGCCACTCTTATTTAACTGTCTTCTAGAAAAAGTAATACAGGAGTGGCGTGACAAAAAGTCGACCGTGAATATTGACCAGCCCATTAAACTGGGGAGAACCAACATCAAAATTGATTGTCTGGCGTTTGCTGATGATCTAGCAATTTTGGCTCAAGATATATTGCCGTTATATAGTGCCGATACAAAAACAGATTGAAATCCTAAAAGAAACAGCAGAAAAGGTCCAAATTTCCTTTCAAAAGACGCAATACATGGCCTGCAACAGACTAAGAACACCATTTCTAAAAACAAAATATGGTAACATCAGACGAGTTACAATTCAAATCAAATATATGGGTGAAGTAATCATGGAAAATGGGTTGGAAAAAGCGCCAATAAAGGTAGATGTCAAAACATGGAAACGGCATTGAGACTTACACAAAATATTTACAACAAAAAATGCATATCTAAAAACACAAAACTGAGACATTACAACCCAGTTATTAAACCAGAATGTCTATATGGGGCAGAAACGCTCATTTTGAATAGAAAGAGAGACATCAAGGACATTGAAAAGAAGGAAAAAAAATCATAAGAAAAATCTTAGGCCCCAAACAAATAAATAACACAACATACCGACTTGGAGAAAACCAAGAAATCAAACAATACACGGATATACATAGCGATATGAGAAAAAGAAGACTTATGTTTTACGGACACATAAAACGGACGAATCCGAGTAGGCTAACTAGACAAAAAGTCGAATTTTATGAACATAGGTGTATGGTAAAGTAGAAACAATTAAATGTATTGCTGCAATTAAAGAGGACCTAAGATCAGCAAATATTACACAAAGTGAAATTCAGGATAGAGGCTGTATGCAATAGAGGATAGAGGCAGACACAGGGTTGGCGTTTGGGAGGTTGGCCAGAGAGAAAAATGTAGGAAAACTGGAACAACTTGGTTTGACGGAAGGAAAAAAGCTCATAGCGAAAGAATGAAATTAGTATGGCCGCAAAGGAAGGCTAACGACAACAAACGCCTCTAACTGTACTTCGCGTGGTCCACCAGGGTCCATACGTGAATAATAATAATAAATATATTATTAGGCAAAATAACTAATAGTTTATATAATAAAGTAAATAACTAGTACTTTATATATACAGGATTGGGAACTATATACATGTATATTTATATATACTATATATAAACTATTGCTTGATCAGAATTCCTCAGTGCGTGATAACAAGATAATTAAAGTGACTCGTTCGAAAGAAGAAGAATAATAAAGAAAAAAGAAGAAAGAAAAAGTCGTTCTTCTTTCTTTAATTTTTCGTGGATATGTACATATAGAAACAGTTCTTTTTCTATATTTTTTCTTTCGTATTGTTGTAGATGAATTTAGAATGTGATGTAAACGTGTAGTATTAGTAGTTTCATGTGATTGAATTTTAGATACGATCTATTTTGATGTGGCGACAAAGAATCCGAAAATAATCCTGGACGATTACGAATATCTCATCTACAGAAAGGAACAAAACAAAACAATCTGGATGTGCACGCATTATTTCCGTTCCAAAGAAAACAGGTGCAAGTCTAGATTAGTGACCACTGGTCGTATAGTGACCGTTAGTGCCGATGTACACAATCACCAGTGTGTTTCTAAGAAGGACAAATACAAGAATATGCTGTCTCAGGCTGTCACCATCATCAGGGACAATAACTGAAAGAAAAATCAACGAATCTCAAAATAATTAAAAACATAGGTAACAGTGTTTACTATTTGGTTCTTAAGAAAGTTATTGCCTTTTTTGTTATTTTAATTTTAGATGCTGTATTTTCAAATAAATTTGTGTTTTAAATGACTTTGACTTTATATATAATAATAATAATCTTTATTTCAGAAGTTTCAGAAAAATTTTACATTGATTTTATATACAGTTCTGATATCTTATATAATCATCAATACTGTAGGGATCTAAATATAATAATGATAGGTGTTTATATATTTTTATACAGTTATAATATGCTCCCTGCTGGGTGAGTGTTAACTTATGTAATGGGTCATTATAATTCATGTTTCTTGTTGTATATGTTGTCTGGGGTTTGTTACTTGTAACTAACTCTGGATTCTCGCAAAAGAACAGTACAAATTCCTGAATAAAATTGCCGAAAGGGTCAACAAACCATTGGTGTAGCTTCATATTCAACATCCTGCGTAATATTCTTTTCTGACATATAAAAATCGCCCTAATTTTATAGCTGCTCCCAAAAAGATCACTGAATATTTAGTATGGCTTTTAAAAGTAATAATACACAGGTAGAAATATCAAAGTATGTCCTCAACAAGAAGAGTGTAAACCAATTTTCAGTTTTTTTGTAAATATTCTACGTGATAAGACCAGGACATCAATCTAGGATTACTACCAGAAATTTTACATAGTGTATTGTGTACATTACAATTTCTAATCACATGCAGGAAATTAGAAATTCAAACAAGCGTGCCATGGGTGCCGCACGAATTGAATAAAAATAAGTATCATACTTTTTTCTTGCGCAATAAAAACGATCCTTTTATCGAACGGATCGTGACTTGCGATGTTGACGTGTAAAAATACATCAAAATAAGATCATTTTGATTATTTGGTGATCTGCGGCCGGTTTGATCCATCACAGTTTCCTGAACCCGGGCGAAATGATTACAGATAAATACACAGATAGGGACCATTTTTTTTTCACGACAACGCTCGGCCTGCGCTCTTAATGAAAGCTGCTGCAAAAAAAAACAACGTAGGCTGCTGCAAACAGGATATTGTACGGTTCAAGATATATCGTTGACAGAATGGTTGCAATAAACTCTTAATAACCCCTGTCGTAACGAAACCCGGCAAAGTTGCAAGAAAGGTAAACAGGGCCGGGCCTAATAAAATAACAGGTAAAAAGGTAAAAATAATTTTATACTTGGTTTAGTAGTTTCGAAATATTTTAGTTCGCATTCTTTTCTTAAACAGTCAGTTCTATAATTTGGATCGTATTTTTTAATAAAAATTCGATCCATTTTTGCAGAATATTTTCAAGCGATATTATATAAGAACATAAAAATGATATCTTAAATAATCCAGCTAAATTTCCAAAACACCCCGGTAATAGATAAGATCATATTGTAATTGATTAGCCCGGTTTTTACCTGCCGATATTTACAGCTCAGCATCTAAGGTTTCAGATGCGCAGTAGCCTAACGCCTCAGAGCTCATTCGAAGTAGTACATTCGTCGTGCTAACATCGGTTAAGTACTGTACATTCGCAGAACTCTTCGTTATCTGCCTCTGTTACATAGTGACCCACTCACTCTATCGTTTGCGCATCTCAGAGGCGAAGATGCTGATTAAGCTGTCTGGGTCGCGATATGCGGGCACAATCGCGCTCGACTGTATGTGGGATAACTCCGCAAATATTTAATATTTTTATTTTTCTTCTTGCCAGTATACTCTCAATATATTATATTTTCTCGATATATTATATTTTTGAAATTTCTAAAGGGATTTGCCCCCTTAAATGAAGTGATTTCTTTTTTGATGGTAAGTCTCTTTTTAAACAATTTTTTTTTGTCGAAGTAAGAAAATGTAGGTTTTTTTTTAAAGAATGAATTATTGACTTGTATCAATATTTTAGGTATGATATATTTTGATGTTGGAACAAAAAATCCGAAAATAATCCTGGATGGCTACGCTTTTCTGACGTATCGTAAGGAAATGAATCAGACGACGTGGTTGTGCAGCAACTACTTCAACAATCCACCGATTCGTTGTAAGGTAAAGTTGATCACCAAGGGTAGAGGCGTGTCAATTTACGGGGAGCATAATCATGAGAGACGACTGGGAAAATACAAGAACATGTTGTCTCAGGTAGTCACTATTGTTAGATATCCGTCGCTGTAGAATAAACGGTAGATGTATCTTTTTACAGGAAGACCCCTCTTAACGCGGGGGATATATTCCAATAAGTTCCAGTGCTAAACGAATTATTCTTAAACGAGGTCATGTAAATAATTACAACATCCTTGTTTAGCTCCGGCCATACACTCTTCCATACTCCTTTCAAATATTTCTAGGTCACCTCATTCCAGGAAAGATTGATGTTGTCTACAACATCTGTGATATTGTCATTTTTTAGTGGGCTGTTTATCTTCTCCATCAGTTTTATTAATCAGTTATTGGAATATCCACCTTCTCTTTATTTTTTTGTCGATATCAGATTGCCGTTCAACTGCATCTAATCCTCTTGGCACGTGCTTTTTAGTTTCCACCGTAATCATTCGTTGTAAAAATTGAAAATTCTTGTATTTTCTTAAATTAATTACTAAACTTCTTGTCACGACGAAATGAAATATTATGCGTATAGGATAAAGGCTCCAAATATTGACCAGTTTAGATAAAATGAACAGAAATAAATTATTTGTAAATGTATTAGAAGAGTTTATGAGCTGCCAGTGTTATGCTCTTTTTTATAGTTTTAACTTACAAACTATAATGCTTTTGTTTATAAAATATGTAATAATAAACATTAAATGGTAACAATTAATATTACAGCCGATTGCTCCGAATATTGCCTTTACGCTAGTAGTATTATGCTTATAAAAATTATAAATTAAGTTTTATTTTTAATCTGTAATAATATTTTTTTTTAATCTTTAAATCTATATAAGTTTTCTAGTTGTACCAAATTTAGTTTGTTTACCAAATTGAATTTCAGAATCATCTCGTACAGACATAGCTAAGTTTCTGATTCATATTTGTTGTTTCAATTGCAGGTTGATTTTTAAGACATCTGTTATCACCAAATCCTTGATTTTTTTTTTCAAACATTATATAATAAGATTTCAGACGATTGATTTTGTTTAAACTCATATGCGTCAATGAATTCCTCTATTAAATTTGAAGTCTAATGTATTATTTTGAGTACCGGATGATAAGACATTATTCTCATGCGTTGACGACAATTCTTTACGCAGAATTTTATGTCTAGTTGACATACATTTAGAAGTCGAAAAACTGTTTTAAATAATGAAGCAAAATTAAATTTTGTAATTGCCGCAGTAGATTTTTGAGAATGAATTGCTACCACTTTCTTCCACTCAGTCTTAGAAGATTCCAACGTCACATGGCTGTATAGTTTTCTTTTCAACACATAAGTGATGCAGTTCCATGTTGATATGAGATGTATGCCCATCATATAATATTAGCACTGGAAATTTTATGTTTCTTTCGACGGGACGAGGATATAATACATTAGCAATATATTCATCAAAATTTGCACTATTTATCCAACCAGTATCACTTCGTCTTATATGCTACTTCTTCTGGAAGCGAAGCAGCAATATCCCGAGGCATTTTTCAATAAACATATATGATCATTGGATCAAATGATTCTCCATTTGCAGAAAAAGCACAAAGGACACTGATAGATTGTTTTTCCATAACAAACCACCAAACCAAACCTAAAACTTTTCCAGTCTTAGGACACAAAGACATACCGAGTTCATATAGATTTATCATGCGCTCTGGTGAGTCAAAAATGTCTGTTAATTCAAGATCAACTTCAACGTCATTTTTTAAACTGATGGTTTAAAAAATGACGTTGAATGATGCTGTTCGAGCATTGATGATGCTCGAACAGCATCTTCTGTCACACAAGCCCTTTTGATAGGACTTCACTATTTTTTAAACTTATTTCTGGATATCTATTCAAAAACAGTTCCATCCATTTACGTCCAGGACGATCATCAGATAAAGGATTTTCGCGTTTAGTTTCTTTTAAAACGTTTTGTACAGCGTCTTTAACATCATCAGGGCGCATAGGAAAGCCCAATTTAGCCTTATTGAGAATAGAGTTTTTGATTTTCACTTCCTCTTCAGTTGTGATAAGCTAACTATCATAATACTTGTGTATATTGATATCTATGATACTTTGAAACAGGCTTCTTTTTCTTAACTGCTGGTTTCGGTGGCATTTTAATATTTAATGCTGATTAATTTAATTTACCTGCAAGAAAAATAAAAAACTTGTTTTAGCTAAGAAGAATAAATAATTTTCATATTTTAATAAGACATTAATTATTTAGTTACTTTTTTTAAAACTAAACACAAATTTATGTTACTTTTTCCTAAACTTTGAGGTTAACTTGTCATCGTATTAATACTCTGGTCATTCAATGATGTTTTGAATTTAACATCTGTTCTAAATAATGACCGATTTATATTTTTGTGGTACATTGGATAATTTACGACACCAATTATTGACCAGAGTATTATTTTAATTATTAACATGAACAATTGTTGATAATTAATCTTTGATATTTTGTTATTTTGACTATTACTTATTTATTGATTATAAAATAATTCATTTTATATAAATTGATCATAAATGTACTTACCCAACACGGTGAGGTTAACTTCTAATGACCAATTTTCACAACTTTCTGACATTTGTACAGAAACTTTATTATTATTACAATTGCGTATATTTCTGCGCATGCGCGCAAATTTTTATTCCATGTATAATTAAAAATTAATAATTTCGTACTGAATAAAAAATTAAATCACTAGATTTTTTTTAAATTAAGTTTTTATATTTGCTTGGTCAATATTTGGTTCTTTTACTCTACCTTTATTTACACAGTAACGTTGATGACCGATAATGTCGCGAAACTATATGCGATCATGCGCAATTTCTGGGAATCCCAGATGAAACAGTGTTAAGCGGGGTCTTGCTCTATTGGTATTATATTTTGTGTGAAACTTGTATAAATAATATCGGATTTTCCGGAAAGTTGGTAGGGATTTTTTTAAGGTTGATGCTTTATTGTGTGTGAACTTAGTAAATAATTAAATTAATTAATATTTAGTCTTTTTCTTTCGAAGGCTTTTGATATCGTGTTATTTTTTCTAACATAGATAATTATGCTATTTAGAGTTTAGAATTTTTATTTTATAGAATAAATATTGTTTTGAATACAATAAATATTGTTTTGAATGCCATATAAACATTTTTTGTTCATGTTCATATTCGACGTGTGTGCCCTGTTGGTTCCTTCAGCAACTACCAGAATGTTAACAGTATCTGCCTCAGTATGGTACCTGCCTCCAAAAATTTAGTCGATTTAGTTCGATTGAGTGGTGAAATGAGCACTCTGATATATTGGATAGTTTACGAGTCTCTAGTAGTATCTTCTTCCATTATGGGGATCTGGCAGAAATAGCATTTTTTCATTTTAGCAATATATATATCGAAGACAGTAAATCTCTCGCGCAAACTAGTTAGTTCTGGTATTCTTGCTTTGTTATAAATGTATTTGCTCAAGTTCTCAGCGCAATCCGAGACGTGATTTTTTTTTCAAGCATATAGTGGTGAAAATTTGCAATTTTCGCCCATTTTCAGACCTTTTCTCGTAACTTCCCTCTGTGTGAAGGAATTCCGATGAAAATAAATGTATTTAGGCAGATTTTCACCACGAATTCAATGGTAAAAAGATCATTTTAATAACTTGAATAATTTACGAGTTATCAAACCTAATGAAGACCTGACACAAAAAGCACTTTTCATTTTAACAAAATATATCGAAGACAGTTATAAATGTTATAAATAAGTGTTATAGATGTATTTCCTCAAGCTTTCAGTACTATCTGAGTCATGACCATTTTTTGCAAGTTTGAAATTCTTGAAAGTTGAAATTCCTGAAAAAATGCCATTTTTGCCCTATTTCAGACTTTCTCTCGTATTTTTCCTTGGTATGGAGGAATTTCAATGAATATATCAGTGCTTAGGCAGAATTTTACTACGAATTGGACTTTAAATAGATCGTTTTGAGAACTGGAATACTTTACGAGAGAACATAATGAAGATTCGATAGAAATAACATATCTCGAATCAGTAG
Source organism: Cosmopolites sordidus (assembly GCA_031761425.1). Lineage (NCBI taxonomy): Eukaryota > Metazoa > Arthropoda > Insecta > Coleoptera > Curculionidae > Cosmopolites > Cosmopolites sordidus. The sequence goes on along the minus strand of JARFXV010000577.1, from coordinate 1,971 downwards.
CAGTAAATCTCGTAAAAACTAATGAATTCTTTTTTTGTTACGTTTCTTTCTTTGTTACAAATGTATTTCCTCAAATTTTCAACACAATCTGAAACGTAACGCAAATTTTCCATGTATACTCGTGAAAATGTGCATTTTTGCTCATTTTCAGACTTTTCTTCGTAACTTTTCTTGATATTTAGGAATCCTAATGAAAATATCAGTACTTAAGCAGAATTTTAGCACGAATTAAACGGTAAAGTTTGATAACCTGAATAGTTTACGAGTTATTAAACATAATGACATAATGAAGATCTGGTAGAACGAGCATTTTTTACATAGACATAGTAAATACTTTGTAAATTAAAAAGATTTGCATCTATTCCACTGTTATGAAAGTTTTCAACACAAACTGTATATATATTATATATATATATATATATATATATATATATATATATATATATATATATATATATATATATATATATATATATATATATATATATATATATATATGCTTATAAAATTCTCATACCATAAAATGATATGGTTTTTATTTAATAAACTTTTTTGTGCTAAAATTGTATTGTATTAAAAATAAATATTTTACTTTGTAATTTGTTCAATTACCATGTAATGTTTTGTTTTAGGTATCGTTTATTTCTGCAAATCAAAGAAGTCGGTGAATGTGGTTTTCAACAGAAACTCCTACGGAATTAATAATCTCTTCCAAACGAAGACCGTTTGGATTTGCACTTCTTACAGGAAAACCAAGTGCAAGGCAAGATTAGTAACGTCAGGAAACAGGTTATTATGTAAAAACGTTCATAATCATCCAGATAATGCGCTGCATATTAACGTGGATGTTCTTTCAAGCCAGTGTGTATACGTGTCGTATAAGGAGCAATATTGCGATTTCAATTATCTCACTTGATTTGTGTTCTGTGATTTTTTTAGGATGTATTTATAAATATATTAGATCTTTTTGTCATATTGTTTATTTTGTTTATAAAAATGCCATTTATTTAAGCCAATTTCAAACTAGTGAACTCGTTGACTCACGTCCAGTTCGACGAATTTTAATATTTAGAGATTGCAAATATCTTATTCGTTCTAGGCTTTTTACGCACATGATTCAGTTCTTCGCGTTCTTTGCAACAATAGTTGCGTATCGCCAGTGATATTTTGGAAGTTGAAAGAATTGTTTCTGCAATATTGGCTAACTGATCTACATTTCTCAGTTTTTAAGTTTACAACTCTATATGATTGAACTCATTGACTTAACTTGCTGATTTTCATACGAGGTTTAACATTCAGAGTTCGTTATAAAAAAATTAATCTTTGAATTAATTAATATATATATATATACATATATTTATATATATATATATATATATATATATATATATATATATATATATTTTGACGTAAAGTTTTTTACAACTCTATATGATTGAACTCATTGACTTAGCTCGTTGATTTTCTTGCGAGTTTCAACATCTAGAGTTCCCTAAAAAAAAATTAAAATAAAAATTGAGATGTTTTAGGACTGATTTATTTCGAACCTACCGGTAAAGGAAATGCAAAAATAATATTGAATAATGCCACGTATGAGATGTGCAGACGGCCCAGCGCTGGATACACCTACTGGAAATGCGTCTTTTATTATAAGACCAAGTGTAAGGCCAGGGTGAAAACCTACGGAAGGTCTGCTCAAGTGGGACCTCAAGGCCACAATCATCACGTACCATACAAGGATTGTTCTGGATTGGTATCTCAAAATTTCTCGATTCAGTATGCTTACACGTAAAAAAAATTATCAACGACCAGAGTTTGGCGTTGGCTACCACGGATTCGTTCGCTTTCGGATATTCCTGGTATGCTACGGATTACGAGTGAGTTAACCCCACCGAACTTTCGTTGACGTTCACTGAATTATCCATACCAGGCCAAGGATAACCAATTAACCCCATTCGTTGGCCTTTGTTG